>PVJD01004985.1:0-124423 GCA_004026545.1 Mormoops blainvillei
GAGTGAGTATGAAGCTCTTGGCCCAGCAGAACCATGTCCCACGATGCTGAGGGCTCTTCACGATGTGACGACTGAACACACTGTTGGTGACCTTGGAGGAGGGGGTGCCAAAAGATGGAAAACAGGCCAACTTTTAGAAAGTAGAACAATGTGGGCCCTGAAAGCATCAACTGGTAAATTGATTTTAATTGCCAGACAATTTTAGAGATGAACATGGGGAAGGGCACATGAGTCCACCAAAAACAGGTCATGCTAAACTTGAGCGTGACTATCTTTTGATAGAATTAATGGGCTTAAATAAGTTAAATGCTACAGGGCAACCATTTCATAGGGTTTTCAGGATACCTCATGAAGAATACTGAGAATGGGCTGTAACCAGAGGTTAAAAAGAATTTTACTCCAAGAATAAAGACTAGTGGATGAGTGTCAGTCTGGGGGCAGTTATTCAGAGGCATGCTTCAATGCACAGAGTTTTAGTTTTTGTTTCCTAATAACTTGGATTAATACACAAAATACATGCTTACCTAACATGCAAATGTCTTAAACTGAGACCAGCAAGAACAGACTGAATGATAGATTCAGAAACGAAGGTAGGATTATGGGTCTAAATTAATAAGGTTTACTAATGGAATGGAACCAGAAGTACTGAACTTAAAAAGGAAAAAAGGCAAATGAGGAGAGTAAACAAGTTGGCTTTCATATAAATTTATTACCAAAAAGCAAATCAAACCAAAGAAAACCGGGCTTTTAACGCAGCAGCAAGTTAAACGTGAGCCAGCCTTGCGTGGCAGCTCCTACGTCAAGGCCCACAGAGGGCCCACTGACACCCCTGGTTGAACTGCCCCTATAATGTCGTGTTTAGTTTTCAGCACCCCATTTTCTTACGGAGATCACAGACGTTCTAGTGGGCTACCCACAAGGAAAGCAGGAACCTGGCACCCACGGCGCTGAAGGGTGGCGTGCTTGTCCGGTCCTCACCAGTGTGCCTTGTTGGGTGCTCACTTGGTGAGAAGACCTTTAGGAAAAGGTTTCAGTTATTATCTCAGCAAGAACCTGTGGCGTGCCCGACACATGCCAGTGACTGTGCAGGGTGTAGATTAATAATGCGTGTTGTCTGCTGGCCGAGGAAAGAGTCTAGGCAGGGAGGGTGACATGTAGGTTAACAATAAAGGACACAGGGCCCAGTGGGAGGGGACAGCACTGGGAAGAGCTTAATCCTTGGGCACCTGCTTGATGGGCAAAGTTGTGAACTGGGTAGAGACAGGGGGAGAGGAATGTATTCCATGCAGGGGAAAGGATGTGGGGAAACATCAGCATAAGTGGCGTCGGTGCCCTGCGGTGGGGCATAGTTCGGTGGGGCTGGAGTGTGGGGAGTGGGAGCCTGGCTAGAAGTGGACTGGGGCCACAACAGGCCAAACTAAGGGGACTAAGTACATCCTGAAGGTGTGGAGAACCCGTGAAGGGCTTTTCGCAGGTGACCTAATTAATGGTGTAATTAAGATGACCGCTGTGGCTTCAGTTGGGAAGATGGGTTGGGAATGACAAATCAGGGAGACCAGTAAAATGACTGGCGCTTTTGTCCAAGTGAAAGGTTTTGAGGGTCTCGCCCCAGGTGGCAGCAGTGAAAGGTGGGGTCGGATTGTAGAGTTCTTAAGGAATCAGCATCAACAGAACTTGATGGGTATGGAGGGAAGGAGGAGGATGAGTCCAGTCTGATTTCCAGAATTCTGACCATGAGACTTGGCGGACATTAATTTGAGGAGCGAGGAAATCGAGGGGGAGAAACTCTTTGAGGAGCATGTTTAGTTTGAGTTTCCTTGGGAAGAGTTCCTTTGATGGCCATTTGCAGTAGGACACGTGGGTCTGGAACCCCAGAAGTGGGCTGTGACACAGCTCTGAGTGAGTGGGCAGGACTGTGTAGGCCATCCTGGGGTGCAGTACGGAAAGGGGGAGGGGGAGAGTCAGACAGAAATGTTAGAAACAACAACACTGATGTATGGTACATAGAGTAGCAGTAGGAATCTCTACAAAAGAGATGAAGGAGTAGCCAATGAGAAGCAAGAACTCAATAAAGCACACATTAGAAATGCAAAGATAGAGACCTGTCATCGTCTTTGACAGCCTGGAGGTTCACTGAGAACAGACCGATGGTGAAGTAGGGAGCACGTCTCCTCGGAGGGGTGAGAAGTGAATGAGAGCTGAAGAAATGGCGGCCTCGGAGGCCGACGGCTCTGAGGCTAAGTGTGAGCCCGGAGCAGGGGTGGCAGGTCTTCTTCGGGCCTTGTTCTCTCTCTCCCCTTCCCTGGGAACCCCTGTTTCTCTGCTGCCGTCCACTTCAGCCTGTTCAACCCCTGCTAAATCTTCAAAGCTCAGATACAGGGAAAAGTGAATTGAGTCTAGCCTGGTGCTCATCCCAAGGCACCCTTAAACGTTACGCTCGTTTCCATGTTGGGCATTCTGAGAGGGTCCCCGACAAACTCACAGTGTGGGAAGTGACCCCGAACGTGGCTCCACGCACCCCCACCCTCTGTGTGCTGTCCTTGGGACTGCCCATTCTCAGGGCATCACCAGCTGCTTTTCCTGTCTTTCTGCCCTGTGGTCACTGTGAATGTCTTCGGTGGATTAAAAAAAACCTCGTGCTTTTAAAATTACTATTATTATCTTTTTTAACGTGTTGCACCCCTAGTCTGCTGCTCAGCCTTAGCATTTGCCGAGTGCACGAATGTGTCTTTAGCCATGTTATGTCAGGAATTACTGAAGGAACGGGGGACGATTGTCCTGGGAAATCCAAACACATGCTGTTTCACGCCGCGCTCCTGAGGTAGTATTCTTTTCAACTCTTGAGATGAGATGGAAGGCGAGATATACAGAAAATCATCTGAAGGTGGTCGCTTTTTAGCGAACGGTAGGTCCTGGCTAGACTCATGGCCTTTGCCTTACAGTGGTTGACCTTAGCGTGCAAGCCCTGAGCATCTGCCCTGGTCAGCCGGCTTATGGAAGGCAGAGGCCACGTTTCACGAATCTGAAAATCCCTCTGCGTCCTTCCTAGTGCTTAGCGAGTTTCTTATGCCACATGTAGTAGATAATGCCTAACCAATTGTTAGGGTGAACCTGAACGGGCTGCCGGGGATGTAGCTTCATTATAATTTGCAGTAAAACCACTGACTATGCCGAAAAACCCAACGACGGCATCAGTCTTAAATTCGGTCCTCACTCTCAACAGACTGCATCGTACTTTGGCATTTCTTTTATTAGCACCTCGGGCGGTGTCTTCGTCGTGCCCCAGCTAGAGTCCTTGGGAAGTGGGGAGGACGCCTGTCCTGAGAGAGCAGTTCGGGGTGCCCCGTCTGCTCCTTCTCTTTTATTGGCTTATGGAGAAAAGCATTTCCATCAACAGAGAGCCCAACATACCTGAGTTGGCCAGCTCTTTAACTTGGACGGCTTAAATGAATTTTGAAGGGATCTGAAAGATTTGGATCAAGTTCAGGGGAGGCAGCCCTGCTCTGTGGTTAACATACAGGCTTCGATATACTTTGATACAAAGTAGAGCTGGCGGATTGTTAAGGTATAACTCGGAGCCTAGATTTGTTTACCTGTAGGGGGATTAACTATACCTGCTTCCAGGGGTGAGGATTAATGAGCTGTTATATCGAGTGTGTTTATCACAGAGATAACTTACCGGAAACACTTAATGAATAACACACATTTCTGTCCCTGTGAAGGGAGGTCAGGGAATATGGCCTCAGGGCGCGGATGGGCATTAGGCTGACAGAGGACCTGGTTTAACTCAGGGCCAGGCTGTGAGAGCCACTTCTGACTAGTGAGCTGACTAGTGAGCCACTTCTGACTAGAGGTGAACAAAGTTTTGTCACCTCTGTCCCCGCCTGCCTCCTCCTGCAGCGGCCCTGGCCTTTCCCTGCGTGCTCTCGTGATGCCTCTCTCGTGAGTTCCAAGGCGCGTATTGCCCTCGCTCTTGGGGAGATTTGTAACCAGTTCCATTCAGTCACTTGCTGTCAGAGGAAGCCCCTTCCGCCCCCATTCACTCCTGCGTCTAACACCTCCACTGGCTTTTCCATAATCTATTTAATCTCCACGAACTCTATCATTCGAGGCCTGCGGACCCCTCTGCCGTGGCTTTACTGTAGCAAACTCGGGCTTTGGTGTCACATAGGCTCTTGTTTAAACATGACTCTGGCACAAGCGTTAGAGCCAGGGCCTTGTTGAAATGACCTGAGCCTGTTTTCTCCTTGGTAAAATGGGGATTATGATGTTTGCCTTGTGGGCTGCTGTAAGGCTTAGAGGTGACGAAAGGCGAGTTGTCAGGGCGTGCGCAAAACAGATAGCGCCCGCCCTGCTGAATTGCCTCTGTTCTTCCCCGTGCCTTCTCACACCAGTGCCTCCGCCGATGCCCCAGCCTGGATCGTTCCACTTTACCTTGATCCCAAACCTTCGCCACCCGGCTTGTTGAAGCATTTCGAATTTTAAGACTTGAACATCGTTAACCTTGAAGGTGTCTACCCAGACCAATATCAAATATAAACATGCCCTAATTAATAAAGTCATATTCTTAGGTTTTAATGGAAGCAACAATGTGATTTAACCTTTTTCTTTTTTTCCCTTAATTTGCCTTGATTTCAATGGGTGGACTCCCTTCCGTCAGACACCTATAGTAGACGTGAAAATGGGACATGTACAATGCTGAATTTTGAAAAAGCAAACGTGGACAGGGTTCCCACTGGTGGCAATCTCCAAAAAGGCAACAGAGGACCAATTATTCCACGTCTCTTTGGCTGGACTCTTCAGCCTAGCAGGTGTCCTTTCAACTTAGCAAGTATTAATATTTAGTGATTCCACATTTGATCTCCCTCAGAATCATGTCCAGAATATACCTTCAGTGGCTACATTCTTGGCAAGACTCATAGGTTTTACAGCATACCTGAGTTGTAACAAGTGTATCTTGATTTTAAAAGTTTCAAATGGTTTGTTTCGATAACCAGAGAAGGCAGGGATTCATGCTGGGAACCCTCTTATACATTCTTTTGAATTCTTGTGGGACCGAAGTGTGTCAATTAAAGAAGGGGGAGGAGTGTGTAAGTTTAAGCTGTTTCTTTCCGAGAGATCCTGCCAAGAATCCCGTGCAACCGCTCCAACTTCGCCTCCACCCTGGACCACCTCCAGCTGCTGCTCCTGGTTCGTAGCTTCTCCATGCCTTCCCTCCCCATTTATCCAATTTTAGGAGAAGTTATAAAGCTTGGATCACAAAATAGGAAGAAATAAACTCTGTGAACCATAGGTACTGCTTTTGAATATTTGTGCATTTAGCTGTTCATATGGCACTAAACCCATGCATGGCACTGAATTTCCTCAAAAGATAACTTGACAAAATCTGTGAATAAACTAAGCGATATTCAATAATCTAGTATGATAAAAGAACGTAATTTGTTTAGATGGGAGTTCTTTATGAGGGCAGCGGAGTGGGAAGGAAAATAGAATGGGCTTTAAAATATTATTTTCTCTTAAATTTACTTTTGTAGAAATCTGTCTTCATACATACAGCGGCCTTTTATTTGGAGTGCAGCTTGGAGCCACTGAAGCAAACATTGCTTTATATACACTGCGATACCAGATCAATAATGTGGTGGTGCACTGAGCCCCGAGGGCTCAAGATTAGGTTGCTGTTTTCTTTTACTGTTCAGTCAACAGAAAAAAGAACCAAAAGAAAAGAGATAAAATACAAAGAGAGACATTTTCATCTCCCGTTTCCAGAGCTTCCATCTTCCCAAACTCCCAGGCAACTAGCGTGTAAAATTGTATAATTACCATTTTTAAAGGCGGTTACAGAACTTAAAAAAAAAACATAAAAGATTTTATACTTTCTCATATACAGATAGCAAGGACTTCTTTAATGAAGTTTCAGCGACGCCGTTAATAATATTTGATGAGCATTAGCATGGTGTAGCTATTTTTCATCCTTTTAAACTATTTGTGCTCTTATGTTTTAAATAAATCTTTGTAGATAAAATTCTTATGTCTTTTAAAAAATTTTATTTGCTGTTAAAGAGAGGGGAAGGGAGGGAGGGAGAAAGAGACAGAGAGCAACATGGATATGAGAGGAAACACCCATCAGTTGCCTCTTGTACACGCCCTGACTGGGGACCGAACCCGCAACCCAGGCTTCGCAGAGTGACTCCCGACAAACTGCGCCACACCGGCCGGGGCTGTGTTCTTAGTTCTAAAGTGGATTTCTTATAGCAGTGATATGGTTGAGTCTTGCTTTTTTAGTTCCATTTCAACAATTCTGCTTTTAAATTAGGGTGTTTAAGCCATTTGTATTTAATGTGGTTATTGATATAGTTGTGACTTAAAATTGACTGTCCTGCTATTTGTTTCCTATTTGCCCCGTTTTTTTCTTGTTTATTTCTGCTGCTTTTGGATTACTTGTTCTTAGCTATTCCATTTTATCTTCTTTGTTGGCTTACTAGGTCTAACTCTTTGTATTTTGTCGTCATTTTATAGTTTATAGTATCCGTCTTTAACTTGTCTTAGTTGACCTTCAAGTGATAATCTGTCACTTCCTGTGGCCTTACAACAATAAAACTTCATTTCCCACATCCTGGCCTTTGGGTTATTATTGTTATCCATTTTACTTCTACATATATTTCTACATATATTATAAACCTCCAAAGCATTGTTATTATTTCTGCATTAACTAGTCAATCTTGTAAAGGCATTTAAAAACTAAGAGCAAAGATTCTTCTTCGTTTACCCAGATAGTCCCCGTTTCTTCGGTCCTTTGTGTACGTCCTGGTTTTCCTTCTGCCTGAATGACGTTTGTAAGTATTTCATGTACAGCGGGTCTGCTGGTGATGAATTCTTTCAGGTTTTGTATGTCTAAAAAGCCTTTATTTTGGGTTATGGAATTTAAGGTTTTTGAGGGTTTTTTTTTTCCTTTTGGTACTTTAATTATGTTGTTCCATTATCTTTGGCTTGTATTATTTCCAAAGAAAAGTCTACTCTAATTCTGATTTTGTTCCTCTGTCCGTAGTGTTTCTTTTTACTCTTAACTGCTTTTAAGATTTTTTTTTTTATCATTAGTTTTAAGCCATTCTGTTATGATGTGCCTTAGCTTAATTTTCTCCATGTTTTTAGATTTGGGGCTCTTGGAGCTTTTTGGATCTATGGGTTTATAATTGTCCTCAAATTTGAAAAAGGCATTACTTTTTCAAATACTTTTCCTGTACTTCCTTTTCTATCCTTTGGAGATTCCCACTGAATGTAGTACATTCACAGAGCATTGTTGCTTTGTTCAATTTAAAAAAATTTCCGATAGTCTCTATTGCTATGTCTCCAAATCCATTCTTTTTTTTTTTCTGCTGCAATGCATCTAATCTGCTTGTAATTCCATCCAACGTAGGTTTCGTTTCAGTCACTTTTTTTTTTTTTAAATCTCTAGAAGTTTGATTCCTCCTCCATGTGCTGCAAATTGGAAACTCTTCCCAGTCATTTAGCAGGGGCACCCTGAGGCTGACCCAGCTCGTTTTTCCTTCTCTCTAGAGTCACTGTCCTGTGTTGCCAGACGGCCAATGTCTTATAACCAGTTTTTTTTTCATATATTTTACCTGCTCTTCTGCTTTTTAAAAAAATTTTTTTTATTTTTAAGTGGGAGGGTAAGTCAGTTCTCTAATCTGCATTGGATTTGCTAGCAGAAGCCTGTTAATCATATCTGACTTAAAGCCCATCAACCTACCAAAGTTCATTTCTAGAACTGGAAAAGTTTCACTTGTCTTTGGTGAATGCTTTAGATGTATTTTGAATCTGATTAAATATTTTCATTATCCAGGTTCCCATCTGTTAATCTGTCATCTGTTAACAAGAGTATAGCAATATGTCCTCCATCATCAATTTATTACTCAATTTCTCTATATGCAAACGTGGTACAATAATATCAGACTTCAGCTTTCATAGAGCTATCCTACATAAATAATCAACAGCGGACAACGGTTTAAAAAATCTTCGGAAATAGAACTTTGCGAATGCAAGTTATAGTAGTATACGTTTTGTGGCTAAAAACCAAAAGTCCTCGATTCTTCTATTTCCAAAACTCTATAATTCTGTTTTTATGATATCCTCAGAGGAGAGCAAACAAATTTAGAATTATTGTCTTTTTAATATTTGCTAAGAAGAACTCTTCAAAATGGAGTCTACTATGTTCAGCATAAATGGAATAGCAAAGGCTTTTGCTAACATGAAATGAAAGATTTAGAGATATGAATATTTCTCGAATAATTAGCTTTGGGAACAAAAGACCAAGAGAAATAACAAATAAATTTTCTAATTGTGCTTTTCTCCAAGGCACTATAGGATTTTGTGAGTTCTTTAACCTTCTCCATCTGCTTGCCCGTTTGCATATATGTATATCTATGTTTATGTATGCATATGTGTGTTTGATAATATCGCAATTGGAAGAGCTGTCTAGATCATCTGTCACCACTCTAATCACGTAAGAGAAACCTTCTGAATACAGTTCTGTGCCTCAAGTTCCGGCATAGCAGGACTCGGGTCCACATCTCCTAACTCCAGTCTGGCGGCTTCCTCCCTGCTTACTTTCGTATTTCCCCTTCTGACCATGGAGAGGTAGAGGAAAAAGTATCCGGAAGGGTTTTTGGTTTTTGTTTTTTTTATTATCCCATTTTTAAAATTTATGTGAGCAACAGGTTATTTGGCAATTAGTATGGTTAAGTAGGCTACGAGTTTACCATATCATGTACTCACTTTTAAATTATAAAACCGTGTTATCTTAGATGTTAGTATTGGCATCATATTTACGAATCTGCTAACTTGTAATCGTCATTAAAAATAGAGGTAGCAGTTTCTTGTAGTTTTTGGTACTTCTTACCAAAATAATTTACCCAATGGATACATCTTTATCAAGCCTTCCATCTTTTTTTCTGCACCTCCTACCTCTAGAAAATACAACAGCTTAACAGTTACAAACTACGTTTATCTACGAATCACTCTTCAGTGCTCAGGTCCAGTAGTCTTAATGAAATGCAGTTTCTTCTCATCGAAAAGAAAGCCTTGTGTTGTAGAAAGTACACTTTTACAGAATAGTATCTTTGGTAGATAAAAATGGCCACAAATATTTTGCAGCTTCTCACATCAGGAGGTAGCGTCCCTTTCCCCTCTACTTATGTCGGGGCTGTCCTGTGACTCGCTTTGATGACTACAGTACGGTGGCAGTGACATACGTAGGATCTGAGCCAAAGCCTTATAAGGCTTGGAAGCTTCTGTTAGAGTCCTCTCGGAACACTCTCCCCCAGAGAATGAGAGGCCTGGGAGAAACCCACACATCCTCGTCACCTCAGCCATTCATTCCAGTTGCCCCAGCTGAGATCAAAGACACGTGAATGAGCTCAGATGACACCACATGGCGCAGGGATGAGACTGTTCCAGCTGAATCCATTTCTAATCATCGACCCACAGAACCCCCAGCAAACTGTTACTTTATAAACCACTCAGTTTTGTGGTAGTTCTTACACAGAAAGAGGCACCTGGGTATGTGACAGAGGAATTGTCCTCTCCCTTGCCTGCCTTTCTCCTTCCTTTCAGTCAGCCCCCTAACAACCCAGTGTCTCTTCTCTGGGTCCTTTATACAAAAAGTCTTTAATTTGTTGTACTAACACTCTGTGCAATTATACTGTATGCAATCCATTTACTATTGACTATTTATAGAATCGCTTACATAATATGGACCAAGTCTTCTTTAAAAATCTCAGTTTATTTAATGTTCCTTGAACATTTGTGAAAAAGATGGCAATGATGTTCCATTTTAAAATGATGAAGCAATGCTTTGCACTGATATAGTACCTTTTTTTTTTTTTTTAAAGAGAGGCTCCTTTGCTTTATAGACATGATCTCACCCTTCCTTTAATTGTACCATCAGACAGAGAAAATGCGATGAGCAAACTTAACACCTTCATGGAATTCCTGGCACCACTTGGACCTCGCTAGTGCTGTTCCTCTGTTCTGCTGAATTTATTATATGTCACATAAGAGATGTTCCGTGTGGGAAACAGTCCAAAGACACAATGAAATGTTTACTTCATTTATATGGAATCAAAGAATAGGCAGAATTAGAGATTTTCAGGTTCATTTGAGGAAGATAAAAAAGAAAAGTAACCTCTTGTATTCTATTACTAGCATTTTCCTTCTTAAATTTTTGTACTTACGGACTTAAAATGATCTGCTTTGGCTGTTTTTTATGGAATGTATGAACTGCTTGGCTGCTAAACTTTATTTTACCTTAGAAAGTTTGGAAGTGGCTTGTTTGTTAATGTTATCTTTTGTTTCTTGGAACTGGAAGATGTGCCTCACGTTTCAACAACATACTGAGTAATAGCCTTCACCTCCTCGCAGGACATACCGCCTTCATAGTCCTTAGCTCCGATAAAGATTTTCCCTTAAATTCGTGTATAGCTTTTACCAGTTTTTCCAAAAATCTGTCCCCCCCCCCCCGCCCAATTTTTAACCAGTGTCCTAGGAGCTTGGATTTTATGGCATCTCTCTCTTCCTACTATAGTCCTACCAAGAATTATGGCTCCATAGCATTATTTGGATAGTTTAAATATGTCGTTTCCTTCAGAAAAATAGCCCAATCAAGAGCACAGCCTTAGGAAATAACCCACGAAATCACATGAGGGAGGACATTCTTGCATGTGGTATGGTCCTGGTCATTTGGACTATTATGACAGGGCACCACAGACTGGGTGGCTGAAACGACAAGCATTTGCTTGTCACAGTTCTGGAGTCTGGAAGCCCAAGATCGGGGTGCAGCACGGCTGGGTCCTTGGTGAAGGCCCTCCTCCTGCTTTGCGCCTTAGCACAGAAGAGAGAAGGGGAGCCCGCACCCTCCTGTCACAGCGCTCTACCCTCTGGACCCAGTTACCTCCCAAGGGCCCTGCTCCCAACCCGTCATCTTCAGGCTTCAACATGGGCATTTTAGGGGACACAAACACTCAGTCCGTAGTAGATGTTAAGCCACATCGTATTTCGTTAGGATTATAGTATCACATCCCTCAAACTTGGTGTAGGAGAATCAGAAATGTATGGACCATCCCCCAGGCCACGTGAACAGGAACTTTGAGGGCAATGACGCTTAGGAACCTGTGTTCAGCGAGACTTCTTCAGTGATTCTAACAAATGCTGAAGTTTGAGAACCACTGAAAGACGCTGTACTGAAATACTCTCATCTGCTTTCTTCTTTTAATGACAAATGAAATAAAATACACAAAGAATATAGAACTTTTTAAAAACACGGCAGGAGTTATAAGTCGATAGTCATGGGATCAAGTCAACATAATGAGTTTCACGCTGGATTTGGTTGTGGTGGTGGCGTTGTTTTGTTTTTTAAAGTGGTGGTGCATATGCACAGCAAAGGGAAAACTGACATCCCTTTGTCGAGACTGTTTATGAGAGGCTATCTTTGGAGAGAACATTTAGATGACACTTTGTCTGGTGGGAAAAGGTTTTCAGCTCCCGTCTGTTGATCTTGAGGTTTCGTCGCACAAGGGAATGAAACACCAGTGTGTTATATCCACAGAAGCAGAGAGAGCTTTCGTTCCCTAGCTCCTTTTCCCCAAGATGTCATATCTTGAAGAAAAACAAAACAGAAAAGGAACAAATTTATTCTCAGAGAGCTTGGAGGAGCATGAATTATTTATTCCCAGAAATCCTCTACTATCTTTGCATGAAAGGGAGTCCTATTATTAAAAGTGAATGTTTCTTTTTCTGTGTGTCAGTAGCTGGGAGATCAGACTGGACTGGCTGTTAGAGAGCTTCCTCCTTGGAGACCGAGCTCCCCAAGGCAGCCGCTGCAGCAGCTGGGTTTTTTTTAAAGAAAATAAAATCATTAGAACTGATATAGTAACACCCAAAATTGATGTGACAGGGGTCTGCCACCGAGGCAGTCTAAAAGGAAGAAAAGGCCATTAAAATGATCCCAATTACCTTTTAATTATGAATTAACACATTTGCATAAAGCACAGCACAGAGAAGTTCGGGTGCATGTGTGTACCTGCGTTTAAATTGCCTGGGTTTACAAGGCTCCTTATTTTTCTTTCAGCTAGGTAGAGCGGTAAATTCTCCACGACCTTCATCTTGGAGCTCGGGAAGTCAATTCCTCTTGCCTGGGGAAAAATTTAAACTTTCCCTCGATGCCAGTAATCTCATTTTCTTTCCAAGCAGTCGTGCAAATGAGAACAATCGTTTTGTCTTTTCCAGTTTATACTGGGCTTCTCTAGAGCTGGAAGAACATGGTGCTGACTTGATAAAATACATTTTGGCTAGGAAGGGGCAGCTGGACATTTCAGGCCTGGAGGGACGGAGGAGAAAGGAGAGTCACATATTGGGCATGGCATTCTGCTGGGCAGTGGCTTGGGGAGTCACAGCCTCCCCTGGCTCACCTAGCAACCAGGTTCTCTTTGCTCTGGGGTAAGTGTTAAACTGGAGACTGTCAGCATGTTGTTCCTGGAAGTAAAATACTGGTGGTTTGGAATCAGCTCTTTGCGTCTCCTTCAGAGTTGAGGGAGACACCCGTATTTCAATCATTGTTATAGAGACCCCTGTATGTCCAGTGTGTGTATACTAACCAGCTTCTCTAGAGAAGAAAGCAGTGTTTGTTGACGCCCCTTTGTTAAAATAGGTTACCTTTTAAAGAAAAATGTCAAGGCGGTTGGAAGGCGAAATTTCAAAGAGGAGCTGATCTGTGGTGTCACAGCCACACGCGCCCACGCATCCCTACCTCCACAGTGCTCGGCGCCTTTGTACAACTACAGCCCTTTCCCACTCCAGCCTCTCTGCCTCTTCCTTCCCCCCTTCCTGTCTTATTATCTAGGAGCCTGATACATTTCTATGAAGCAAAAGATTAGAAACAACCCAAATGCCCATCAATAGAGAGGGCTGGCTAAATAAAGTGTGGCACATCCCTTTAATGAAATACAATAGGGCTGTAATAAAGAATCTCTTCTTATTCGTGTGCTGATAAGAAGAGATCTCCAAGATTTGTTGTAAAGTGAAAAGCAAAAGGCTCAGGACAGTGTGTATAGCTTATCTTTTGTGTAATCTTTTGTGTAAAAAAGTGATGGGAAAATAAGGATCTGTGTCATTATTTACATGGGTATGCTTAAAAACACCATCTGGAATGATGCACATACACACACAAACTGCCTAATAACAGTGGCTCCTGCTGAGGTAGGAAGTGGCTTTAGCTGGAGAGAGCTATTTCATTGTATACCTTTTGGTTATTTAGTTAATTATATATATTTTTATATTTAAAAGGAGCGTTTCATTTAAGTATAACATGCATTCGGAAAATTGCAGAGAGCCTCAGCCTACAGCTCAAAGTGCTCAGCACCCACATCTAGAAACAGGACGCCACCCCACCTGGGCAGCGCCCTCGGCGCCAGGGGCCTCGCCTCTCTCTGGTGCCCTCCACTTCCTACCCGCCCTCCATCGAACCCACTTTCGTGGCTTCTGTTCAAAATGTGTCTTTAAAAAGAGCTAATGCTGTGGCTCATACAAATAGACAATGCATTCGAGTCCAAGATTTTGTTTTGCTCATTAATTAATGAGGAAACTGCTAAAAATCTCAAACAAACAAAACAAAATTTAAAAGAGCTCAAGGAGAATCCAAAGAACAGACCCACACATAAGCAATTAGGAATGCTGAAATGAGTTCGATAACAGATGCAAAATTAGCCAATATCCACAGGGCAATAATCAATAACGTCTTCACTTGACAAAGTTCATGTGTGTATCTACAGCAGATGGTCAAAGACAATGAAAGTCACAGGCTCCTGCAGAATCAGGTAACTCAGAAGGGTTATCTTTGAAAATGAAAAGACATCCAGTAATGTTCTTTCACCCATTTCAAAGTCTTTCACTGTTTTGTTATTCCTGATACATTATGCATTAATTTTGCCTGTTTTTGAGCGTTGTATAAATAGATTTATATATAATAATTCTGACTTCTTTCCCTCAATATTGTTTATTAGACTTATTTATTTCAGTGTGTGTGGTTTTTGTACATTCACCTTCATTGTTTGAATATATCAGAATTTATTTATTAATTCTGTTGTTCATGGACGTCTAGTCTGTTTTCTGTTTGAGTTGAGAAACCAAACCGGGAGTCAGCAAAATTCTTCTGCGAAGGGACAGATAATATGCTTGGCTTTGCAGACCTTTCAGTTCGGGTTGCAACTAGTCAACTCTGCTGTCGCCGCAGGAGGGCAACCATAGCCAATCCCTTAAATGCGTGCATATGGCTGTGTTCCAATGAATATTTACAAAAACAAGTAATGGGCCAAATTTGGCCAGCCGACTGTAGCTGGCTGACCTTTGACCTGGATATTTCACACACGTAAAACTCACTACCTACTTTAATAAAACTTGATCATTTTAGGACCTGTGTGACCAGGTATAGATACAAGTTGGTGAAGGAACCTGCCAATAATTCCATTTAAACAAAAATCAGACTGTGTGACTTTTTCAATAAATAGCACCGTCTAAGTCGCGCTCCTGTATCGTTTAGCCTCACCTCTGTGGGTGGAGAACCCAGTATTAGTCAGTGGTCAGGGCTCCTTGTGTTGGGTCACATCTAGAGCAACTTCCTCAGTCCTGACCGGATGTCCTTGGCCACCGCTCGTGGCTGCGCAGGGTGCCCTGCGGGCAGCTGGCTCTCCACTGCCTTCTGGCACTGCAGCGCAGGGCTGCCCATCTGCTGAGCACTCCTTCCCACATTCCAAGGGCTCTCCCCTTGGAAACTGTGGACTTCCTCCCACTTCCCATTGCTCACGCGGTCCCTTCCCTGGCACTCAGAGCACGAAGTCTCCTTCACCCCGCCTTTTGATGATCTGGCTCCCTCTCCGAGTGGACTTAGATCAGCATCATAATACTCACATCCCTGCAGTGACCAGACAGGTGTCAGGTGAGCGTATGGAGGTACGTGTAGGGAAAGCTACGGGAAATGCTCCCCACTCCTCATACTCCGCAGTCAGGCCAATCACAGGGCGAGCGTGACGCCGACGGACCGCGGAAGCCTGAATCCGGGAAAGACAGGGCACTGGCTTCTCTGCCCCAGTCATTGGCTGCTATTTAGGAGTGTAGGTGCTTCGAAGACATGCCGATGGTTCAGATTTTCATGGACTCTTATACACATAATATTAGAGATTAATGAATCTGCGTACCTTCTCTCCTGTTAATCTGCCTGTTGTTGGTTTATTTTATAGACCCAACTGTTGAACGTAGGACGGCAGAGAGAAAAGTCTTTCCTCTACTATGTAAGGAAACACACACACACACACCCATACCCACACACAGTTGGCCCATTGTGATGTATTACAAAATTTTTCTTGACAGTCCCATGAATATATTTACACGTACACTCTGATTTCTAAGAAGTTGTCACTCTTTTCGGTAATAACTCACCTTAAAGTAACACTAAATAGGGTTTTTTTAAAGCAACCAAGAAGTCTAATAGACTTTGGTCTCCCTTGGGTGCATGATATTTGGCAGAAAATCTTCTTCGTCACAAGTGCTTAAAATAGCATGAGTAACCCGTGACAGATACTGTACAATTTCCTCTGTTTCAGAGCCCGCATGGATGTCAACAGACTTCCTATCAGTTAGAAACTCTCATAAATCACCGGTTCTTGTCTTGTTAGGTGTTCGGCTAGTGTTGAGTAAAACCCATTTAGAGAGCATACGCACACATACCTCTTCAACTCTTACGCCCTCCAGAGAACTGGCAACAGATGTTGGTGTCCTCAGATGACAAATGGAAGGTTTCACGTGGCCAGGGCTACAGGCTACAGGCCCCGAGGCTTTCCCGAATGATTGCTGTAGATTTATGACTACAGGATCCTTGGAGTTCTTGGGGAAATAATGCAAAAAACTAACTCATAATTGCAACAAAAGGAATTTCAGGTATTTTCATCTACAGTTTCTTTTCTTGTATTGAAAACAGAAGATCACTGTTTGTATTTTAGGAAGTTTATTCCAATACCCCTTTCTTGTTATCTGAGAAGAAATATCTGGTGATCCAGGGGCACAAACTTGAGGGAAGGAAGAAGTGAGTTTCTGTCCAAAACTCAAGTGAGTAAAAGTGAGTTGCTTTTACTACCTCTGGCCTTGACCTTGGGCTAGTAACCCTGATGGTCAGAAGGCTTCTTAGGTGTATTCCCCCCCTGCCCCGCCCCGCAATGGGTTAAAGGACTTTTGTGAGGACTAATTGAAATAAGTATAGTTGACCCTTGAATGATGTGGGGGGTTGGGGGAACTGATACCTGCATAGTGGAAAATTTGCATGTAACTAACTCTATAGTCGTCCCTCCTCGTTCATTGATTTAACCAACCATGGATTGAAAACAGTATTTTCCATCCACAGTTGGGAAACCTCGGTTGGGAATGTGAAAATACTGTTTTCCATCTGCAGTTGGTTGAATGCACAGGTGCAAAGCCCATGGATACAAAGGGCTAAATAAAGTTATTGAAAAAAACCTACATAGAAGTGGCTGTGTGCAGTTCAAGCCCATGTTGTTTAAAGGTCAACTGTAATAGGTACTTAGCTAACTGTAAATTTACCGTAAATGTTATTTCTTCACTGTGCTACTCAATGCTAGTTCTTTTATTCACTTACACACCTTCCTCTCTCGAGCGATCACTAAGAGGCCTTTGTGGACATTGACTCTCCTCATTAATAAAGACTGATGTGTCCTATATGGATAATAATATATTTGCAATAGGGTTGATCTGGTATTCTCATCTGCTTTTTGCATTTTATGATCAAAAAAGGGGTTGCGGAGGGACCATAGCTAATAAAGACTTTCAGAATAAGTGGTGTTGAAATAGATTTGCAGGCACGGGATAGAGTCATTCCCGCCTTAGATGCCTTGTTAGCAAACTGAACTCTCATTCATGTTCCTGTAAATGGCTCTGCTTGCTCAGAAATGCAGAATAACTAGTCAGCCCATCCCTAAACTTCAAGACAACTCTGGGCTCTGCACATAGCTCCTCGATCTTTCTAAGTAAGGTCAGATAGGCAACCCCAAGCAACCATCCCGTTTCCACGCTGCCCCCGCTAAGGCTCCCTGAAACTCACTCTTGCCCCCACCCCTCGGGAGAGAGGCTCACTGCTCGTGAGGCATGGCACTCTCCCAGTTACGGACTGCTTTCCTTTGACTAAGGACACCAGACTTGTTAACTAAATTGTTTTAACTTTGTCCTTTGACACCGGCTACTGGAGAGATGGAAAAAAAA
Source organism: Mormoops blainvillei (assembly GCA_004026545.1). NCBI lineage: Eukaryota > Metazoa > Chordata > Mammalia > Chiroptera > Mormoopidae > Mormoops > Mormoops blainvillei. The sequence continues at coordinate 17,314 of PVJD01004985.1, forward strand.
ATCTCTCTCTCTAGTCACGTTCTGGAAGATATTTGACATTTTTTATGGGATGATTGGAATGTTGTTTTAATAGCAGGAAGACAGTCTAAAGTTGATCTGTTCAAATCTCAAGCAACTCGCCACTGAATTGACTCAGTAATGAGTAAGCGGAGATATTTACTGTCGTGGAAAACAACCAGCTCTTGACTGACTGGATTTCTCACGAAGCATGTCGATGTGCTTTTCACTCTAGATACAGGTCAGACAATATCTCGATGCCTTCCTGCTGGTTTCAAAACCCATAAAAATACTTCTGGATGAAAAAAATCTCATATTCCTATTAAAAACAAAGGAGCCTAGGGACAAAAAAAAAAAAAAAACTGAGTCCTGTAGTGCCTCAAATGAAATATTTCCCTTACGTTCATTGCAGATGAATAAAAGTTCCTAGCTAGGATAGTTCATTGCCAGATTATTCCTTACAATCCCAGGGGGGCCTCAGGTATGAGCCAAACCCCAGATTTAAGTTTGGTCTCCTTGGATGTTATTTTAAAAAGACATAACATAATGTACCACTGAGGCTATCATTTACTTTAGCGTTATGTTCTTAGTGTAAAAGAGTTAAATAGCTTTTTTTTAAAACTCTTCCTTCCAATGCTTATCTGAGGAAATGCTCACAGACCCCAGAGAGAGAGAGAGAAAGAGAGCGAAAGAGAGAGAGGAGGGAAGGGAGAGAGAGAGAGACAAAGATTGATGTGAGAGAGAAACATCGATTAGTTGCCTCCCACGTGCACCCTGATGGGGGACTGTACACACAGCTTAGTCATGTGCCCTGACTGCAGGTCCAGCCAGTTACACTTCGGGGTACAGACGATGCTCCAACCAACCTCCCAGCCAGGGCTTAAATAGCTTCTTAGTATAGCTTATGTTGTAGGAGAACTGGTCTCTGTAGCTAATCGTTAACTTTTATGTGGCATCATATATAAAATTATATCGTAATCACAAATCATATATGTAAGCATGTCAAATGTATCAGATATGTCTGTTTACATTTTTCCTGGAACCAGAATTATTTAGAAGTATCTTAAATGAGATGCAGCCTGTATTAAAATGATTCGAACTAAAGACCTTCAGTGGTTTGACTAAAGACCTTTGGACAAGAAGTCAGGAGGCTTGGGCATGCCATGTTGCTTCCGGGGCCACAGTCACCTTGTCTGTGAAATGAGGGGGCTCTTCTGGTAGCCTCCGAGGCCCTCGATGATGTCATGGTTATAGGAAATCACTTTAAGCACAAAACCTTTAGTGTTATGTTCTTACTGTAAAAGAGCTAAATAGCTGATTAGGTTTTTTCAAATTAAAAATGCAATCCTGCCCCTTCGTATTTTTAAAATAGAGTTTATGATACCAAATCCATTCAAAATCTTTTGTTTAGGCTCTTTTCTCCCACTTAATAGTGCCTCACTTGTTAGTCCTTGTGATGAGTACTAGGGAAAAAATTAAAAATCACAAAATAAACGGAGTTGGAAGGGAGTGTGACAGAGCGTCTGGCCCGACCATCTGCAGCTGCGTCATGTTTGAGTGTTGACTTGCTCGATAAATATCCAGGCGTGTCCAGCCAAGTTCGCATCATGGTAACGTGGCCCAAAGTACTGCTCAGGCTTAGGAACTCTTCCCTTTATTTACCCTTGGAACTTTTCATTTTACTTGGTTGAGGCTTCTGGACAGCCTTCTGGTTCCAGGGTGGAGTCTGAAGTAAGTGTAAAAAACTGGGTTTTACAGACAAGGCAGGATCCAGATGATCTTGCACGAACCTTCTCCCTTTCGACCTCTGTCGTTGTGTTGCGGGCTGTTCCATCTCTGCTTTCAGCGTCTTGCTTTATCTCTATTTTGTTGGAGCTCAGAGAGATGACCCACAAAGCTTAGCTCAGTGTGAAGCATGGAGCAGGAGCCCAAGAATGGCTTTGCAGAGCTTCTACCATGTGAGTTCCTTGTGTCTCGTTCCCCGTTACTTTGTGCGCACCTAGAACGGTGCCCGGTGCATAGTGGATGCTTGGGAGATACTTAGAGAATTTACTAGCTTGCATATACCGTCTCCCCTTCTCTTTCTCTCCGTTTCTGTCTCCCCGTTCTCTTTCCAAGTACCTATTTCTCTCTCCTTTCTCTCTCACCTGAAGAAACCCAAGTTATTAGGAGAAAAAGGAAACTTCCTCCAGGAAGTTCTCCAGGATCTCCCTGGGGGTTCAGTTTGATGGACCCCTCATATGTTCTCACAGGAGCGTGTGCTCATTTTAATTAAAGAACCCATCACCTTTTACTGTAAATGTCTCTTAACTTGCTAATTTTACCCGTAAATCCTGACAGCCTGAGGGCAAGGGTTGTGGCGTTCAGTTCTCCCTCCTCCACGTGGCCTTAGAGTCTGGCACACAGCAGCTTCTTCCCACATGGTCATTGAATACCTGGTCATGGGTGAATCCCATCACTCCATTAGCCACCCAGGACCCCAGTCGGAGTCCACAGGCATTCCTCGTTTTATGCGCTGCACTTTATTGCACTTCACAGATGTTATGTTTTTCACAAGTCCAAGGCGAGACCCTCTACCAGCAAATGGATCATGCTTCCCTTTGTTGCAATACACACTTTGTTCCACTGTTCTGGAACCGAGCCTGCAGGATCTTGGAGGCGTGTCCATATTGATCTGTCACACTTTATTTTCATCTTCTGATTGGGGAGATTTATTATACACTCTTTTCAGAATCCCTTGGCAAGTTTCTGCTGCATCCTGTCGAGGGGGTGTAGGGCGCCGTAGCCTGAGCTTCTCAGCTAAGGCAGCTCGAACCCCGTGGGCTTGACGGGCAGCTGCAGTACAGATTCTAAGCGCGCCCAGTCCCCACTGATGAGAACTCGTTCCCTCGCTCCCTGACTTGCTGGTGTCACTGGACCAAGATGTGTGAAATTTATTCCTGGTCTCTCCTCTTCTGTGAGGGTCTTGGCCTAGGTTTCTGGCCACTTCCTTCATGCTCTTTAAGGTCTGCGTTTGCCTGTCTCTTGTCTCTGGCATCACTATTGCTGATGCAAATGTGACGTTTTGTGCTGTTGCGTGTGGTTTGCGTAGGTGGACCAGCCGTAGGATGACGTCCATGTTTTCTACAGATGGACCTCATGGTGGTGTTCAGGTTGTATGACAGGGGCGCGACTGGATTTCTGAATTCTGGTTGCAGGACTTTGGCCACGAGGACCGGACGGGGCGATGCCGATGCAGGGAGCAGAGTGGGAAGGGAGGAAGTCAAAGGCATTCCCAGCTCGCAACCTCCCAAATTTCCCCTTCAGGCATAAACAGGCACTGAAATTGAGTTCGCAATTGTTTCAGTGTTTAAGGCGTTAGGCCCTCTCACTTCCCTCCTTTTTTCCCTTCTGGGAGTCCCTTCTCTGTCTGCTTGGTGCCGCCTCTCCCCAGCTCTTCGGCTGCCGGCGCCTGTCAAACAGCCGGGCCAGGACCTCAGTCTGCTGCCTCCTGAAGCTCCCAGTGACTCCTGCAGCCTGGCACAAAGACTGCTCTGTTCTGGCGCTGCTTGTCTTTCATCTCATCGTTCCTCATCGGGTCAGGACCTTTATTTCATGCGCTACACAGAGCTGACACCAAACTGTATTCTATTCGGACTTAGCTGACAGTTCAGGGATAATGGGGGAAAACACCATGGGAATTCATTTACAACCTGCCATGAGACATGCCTGTTCTTCCACATCTCAGTCCCAATTTGGCCTCTGGCATGAACCTGCCCCCGCCACCTGACACTGCCCCTTTCCCCTTGCAGGCCTCTGAGCAAGCCGCTTTGGCTTCTAAGCCCAATGACCAGGCAGCTGGGAGAGCGAGAGCGAGAGAGAGGACCACCATCCCATCCAACACAATTGGATGGATACAGGAAGGTCCTCTCCCTCCGTTCAGGGGAAACCCCTCAAGGTCTGGTCGGTTGGTGCCCAGAAGGCCAGCATCTGTGCCATCTGGCTTCATTGCCTTTTGGAAGCCACGGCACAAAAGCCAACAATAGTCCAGCAGAGGTTTTTGTTTTTTTTTAAATACGATCTCTCCTCCAGGGTGAATCGAAGACAAAATTTGCAAGTTTTTCTGGCAATTTTTTTCAATGTTGGATCTTTACTTACTGTAAAGGGCAGTGAAACCACACACCACAAAACAAACAGAACCCCCTCCACAGTAACGAGGAGTAATGTGAGATTACAGTGCACTGCGCCAGCCGCCCAGAACCAGAGCAAATACCTGCCCTGGCCCCTCCCCTCCGCTCTCGTCTCCCACCCAAACAAGGGCCGCTCCTGGGCATCTCCAAACAGCACGCTTAGCCTGCCCGAAACATCTTCTCCGAACAAAGACCATGGTGATGGTGACTTCAGAGCTTCCTGCAGGGTCCAGGGATCGATCCTTTACATTTGTGTAACTAAAGGACCCAGTCTGTTGATTTCCCCCCAAGAAACTGCGATCCACAAGGGCATTTCTGCTGCCACCATTCACGAGGCTTAAAAAGACCTGGAGGCTTTAAAATGAGAGTTTTCCAGCCTCTGCTCATTAAGACCTCAAAACCCTGGCATGCAGGCTCCGGTCATAAAATAAACTCTTTTCTGTGCGTGAGGTCTGGTGGAACATGTGGTTGCTTGACATGATAAACTATAAGATCAGCCTGGTAAGTGACAGACCAGTCTGATAGACAGGCAGTACGAAGAAGGGAGAATGGTTTTGGATGATTAGATAAGCATTTGGGGTTAAGACATTAATAGATACTTTTTTTTGCCTACGCCAATTCCCAGTCGGGGGATCTGATGGAGCTTAAGGTTTCTGTCCAGCTCCGGCAGCAGACATTGAGCCCTGCAGTGTTTTCTGTCATTAGAATGGAGCAGAGTAGCCTTTTCATTGTAGGGGGTAAGAAATTAGTGCCCCTTTTGCAGACCTTGAGTTCCCTTAAACATGGGAGCCATTCTGTAGCACTGTTTTTTAAAGTAGAATTCTCATCTGAAGTGGGATTTTTTTAGATTTTATACGTTTCAGAGCAGTTTGGTTTAGACAAGGTCGCAGATAGTTTTAATACAAACTTAAAAACTATATTAATATTAATACAAGGTGGAGGTATGTGTTAAAAATCATTATCTTTATTGCCTGACATTTCTCTAGAATTTGATAAGATGAGACAAGTTCTCACCAATAACACACTATTACTTTTTTTTTATCATTTTGCTTAATTATATTACTGCTCTATCTGCATATATACAGAAGCTAATCCATTAATTGTGATTATAATTTTATTTTAATTACTGAAGTGTTTTATTTTTGAAACTACCTAGAGGGTTATTTTGTTTTCTCAGGTAGTAAGCAAATATCCATTTCTTACCCCTATTAAGATGACTTGCTTTTCTTATTAGTTTTATAAAAATTTAATAATAGTGATAATTACTCTTGATATTTAGTTAGTATATTTCACGCTTGATTTTCTGTTTGTTAATAAAATGCTTTTCTTTTTTCCTAGTTTTTCTTGCTTCTAGACTTTTCTCTGAGAGGCAAATACTTAGCTTATTAACAGTCCCCTTTAATCTTTCTGAAATGTATTCCTTGATGTCTTTTTTAATCTTTAAATAAGCTTCTCTTCCAATTTCAATACACTGGAAATAAGTCCCTTTAGCTTATTAATGATTTATTTATTGACACCTATTTTCTTGTTGGATTAAAAAAATAATTATATTGGCATATGCTTGATAAACTTCTTAGTAAATCACTTCAGTGTTCTTATCCTTCTGTCTTCAATTTAAGGCAATGAAAAGTAATCAATCTGCTGCAAGTACACTAAAGGGTAGCTTCTCCCCGCTGGCTCCCAACAGCCTTCATACAGCTGCTACCTAAAATGCAGTAATAATTTCTCCTAGTTTCAGAAAAAAGTGGGAAACGATTGTTACTAATTGTCTCTTAAAGTATCCCCAACTTTTCAACATCTTCATTTAAACTCATTTAAATTTGTGAGAATTTAGCTGTTCTTGGAAACTTTTTTTTTAGGGATATAAAATAAGAGAATTGGGAGAAAATATTTGCAAACCACCTATCCGACAAAGAACTGGTATCTAAAATATATAAAAAAATTCTCAAAACCCAACAGTAAAGAAGCAATCCAAGTAGAAAATGGGCAAAAGACACGAACAGACATTTCACTGAAGAAAAGATACAGAAGGCAGATGAACACATGTATGAAAACTAAACATGCACTTTGCATAAGTCCCAGGAATTGAACTGAACTCTTGGCATTTATCCCAGAGAAATAAAAACCTGTGTTCATGGAAAAACCTGTGCACAGATATTAACAGCAGCATTGTTTGTAATAGCCACAAAGTGGAAACAACACAAATGAGTGAATAGCTAGACAGAGACGGGCACATCCAGGCAGTGCAACACTGCTCAGCAATTTAAGGGAACGGGCCGTCGATACACACAACAGCTGTATCTGAGGGCGTTATGCTTAGTGAAAAAAGGCAATTGCAAAGGTCACATGTGAACCCTGACTTGGTGTGGCTCAGTGGGTTGAGCGTCGCCCCACAAACCAAACCGAAGGATTGCTGGTTCTGTTCTGGTCCGTGCACATGTCTGCATTGCAGCCAAATGGCTGCTGGGCATGTGTGAGAGGCAACCAATCAGTGTTTCTCTCGCACATCGATGTTTTTCTGCTTTTCATTCTTCACCCTCCCTGCCCCCTAGAATAAATAAATAAAATCTTTAGAAAAAAGTTTGCATATGATACGATTGCATTTATATAACGTTCTTGAAATGATAAAGCTATATAGAGAACAGTGATTGCCAGAAAAGCTAGGGTGGGGGGAGTGGGTCAAATATAAAGGAGTAGTACGTGTTGGTAGAATAGGTCTATCCTGATGGCGGTTGGGGGTGCGCACGCGCACAGACACACGCAAGCACGTAAACAGCACTGAGAACTAGGTGAGTTCCGTAGTCTAGTGCATGGTATTGCTACGATATAAGTATCCTGGTTTTGATAACGTATTTCCGTTGTATGAGATGTCACCCGTACGGAGGCTGGGGAACGCTTTCTCCTCCTACAGATCTCTGCTCTACTTTACTTTCTTAATGAAGATTTCCTTGACTGTCTATATAAAACTGAAATCTACCCCTTATCCTGAATTTCTTAATCTACTTCCCCACGTCATTTCCTCTAGGTCATCGATCGCTCTGACACATTGTGTCTTTCACTTACCTGGTCCAACTCTCCATGAGGGCAGGGTCCTTTCCCTGTCGTTGCATCTTCGTTCTTGGTATCTCCTGTTCTTATAAGGACACTGGTTCTTTTGGATCAGTGTCCCACCCTTACGTGGCCCCATTTAAACTTAATGACCTCCTTGAAAGCCTTATCTCCAAATACAGCCCCATTGGGGGTTAGGACATTAACCTATGAATTTGGGGGGACAAAACTCCTAACATTCTCATACTTTAAATCTATCTATGGAATCGCTACTTTTTTATTTTCATGGAATATTTGTAAAAATTGATTGTGTACTTGACCACAAAGAAACTCAGACAAATTCAGAGGCAAAAAAAAAAAAAAAAAAAAAAAAAAAAAAAGAAAAAAAAAAGTAAAAGAGAACCAATATCTTAGTGATAATTAAAAAGAATAATAAGATGACCAAAAAAAGTATCGACTACTTGAAAATTAAGAAATATTTCCATAATTAACCCGAGTCAAAAAAATCAAACTGATATTATGAATAGCCGTGATATAAAAATATCAATTCATATAAAACTCTGTGCAGTTAAAGTTATATTAAGAGGAAAATATATAGTGCCAATGCCATCATCATTAAAGAAGAATATAAAAATAAAGGAACTCGACACTCAGTTTCAGAAATTAGAAAAAGGGGCAGTAAAATTAACCAAAAAACATTGGGAAGGAATATAATAGCGCCTCTATTAGAAGCTGAAACTGACGTAGAAACAGCAACGAAAAGAGCAGACAGTAGAATGACCCCAAGGGCTCATTCTTGGGAAAGACTAACGAAGTAGCTAACACCCTCTGCAAGCCTGATGAGGAGTGAGAGAGTAAACAGAGTGAATATAGCACAGATGTGGAAGGGCTAAAAAATCGTAACATCATCCTTACTGATGCTCTTTGGTAATGCACTTGAAAATCTAGACAAAATGAATATTTGCAATCAAAAGGTATATTATGCCCAGGACTAAGAGCTGGAATAGGCACATGGTCATAGAAGGGATTAGAAGGGTAATTAAAGATCTACCTTTAAAACAGGCACCCTAGTCCAGATGGCTTCACAGCTGAGTTTCTATCCAACCTTTAAAGAACAGATGATTCTAAGGTTATTTAAACTATTCCAGACTTCAGAATCAAACTGAAAGCTTCCCAATTACTTTAAGGTAGACAGATTAATAGCAAACCTGATCAATATAATATAAATATAACCGCCCCCCCAACTAAAGACTGTTATCACTGATATAGATACCAACATTCTAAATCAAATAAGCAAATTCAATTCAAATATTAAAATAATATGCCCTCTGATCAATTACAGGTTATTCATAGTGAAAATATGTTGAATATTAGGTAATCTATTAACATAATCTCATTACAAACTATTAACTTTACTAGATGTTAAAATGCACAAAGGGAAGAATTTTGCATGTTTTCTGCACTGCTGTCTCCCAACGTTCCTAGAACACCTGGCATAGGTGTCTGCTTCATAAATATTTGTTTAATGAATGGATTGTGTTAATTAAAGGAGAAAGACTATATGATTATATCTAGTGGCACATGGTAAATGTTTAATAACCAACTTAAAAAAAAAAAAAGCCCTGATTTGTTGTGTTTGCTGATTTACGCGGTGCAAATACCTCTACCATGGCCATTCAAAATCAGTTCAACCATTAGCCAACATGACATCACCGAGCTGGCTCACGACCCCGCTGACAAATGGACCAGTGCAGAAATGGCAGTCGGAAGGTCAGCAGACGTTCCTGAACAAGTAATGGACGCTATTACCTTTATACGATTAAATTATATTTGCGAAAACCCCCAAATAAACACAGTTTCAGGTGTGGAACACTGAAATGATTTCAGTAGAATGAAGAAGTCACGGAGGTTACTGCCAGCATCGTGGCTTTTGAACAGTGTTTTGGAGAGGCTTGCAAATGTAGAGAACACTGTTGAAAAATCAGTTCAAATTGGAAAAGAATCTCTTTGGGCAAGTAAATAGTATATCTAGAGAGACCAAGGTACTCTATTAAAGACCAATAAACAAAAAACTAAACAAAGTATCAACAGTACAACAATCATAAAGTGAAATAAAGCAAAACCAAACCAAAGCAAAAAAACTGCTAGAATTAATAACAAAATTTGGTGTAGTGATTCGATACAAAATGAAAACTCAATACTTTTTCTATACGAGCAGTAAACAACTAGATATGGAAATGGCAAAAGTAGTTTATTCACAAAGAACTTATTTTCTGTTATTGACCATGTCCAGTCAGACAAGTTGCTGCTTTCAGCATTGTGTTTTGGGCTAATCAAAACAAAACAAAGAACAAAACAAAACAGAGTGGCAGCCAAGGATGGCAAGGTAACCCAGGGTGAGGGGGAAACGTGTGGAGTGAGGGTGTTTGTAACAGCCATCACTATAAAAAAGTTCAACATTTAATTTTTTTTAGGGCCATAAAGTAGGAACAAACTTTTTGTCTTTCCTGCTGTTGCAAGATTTTATGATTATGCCTATTTCCCACACTTGACCATCTTATTGTAGTCATTACAGACCTTAATGGTTCTGAGTAGCAGAGCGAAGATGGGCCCATCTGACTCCTAGGCTCTTAAGAGACTCATGGCCCTCTTGACAGCTGGAGCACTGAGCGAACGTCGTGTGGCATGTGCCAGGCCCGTCTCAGAGAAGGAAACTTCACCAAAATGCCATGCGTCCTCATTCCGACATCATCTCTGATACTCCCCGATTCTGTTTCCTGTCATCATCATAACCTGCTGTATGCCGAAATGCTGGGGGGGACGGGGAGACACTTCACATTTATGTTGCGGAAACTTTCTGTTTTTTTCTGGGGAGCTGGTCTGTGTAATAACTTCAGTGAACAAGGCATACATTTCCAGCGATTCCAGATTTACTGGTAACCCCATAATATATTCTTTGATTTGTGAATAAAATGTCCTATATTTTATAGATTTCTATGCCACAAACAGTGGAAAACAAAATCTTTATCCAGGGAGCCATGAAAATAGAGAAGGCCGGGGTGGGGTGGAAGGTAGCGGGGGAGGCTTCTCCAGCGCAGGCTTCCCTACTCGGCTGTCCTTTTGAATCGCGTGGACATACAGTTAGAACTGAAACAAAGTCTGGGCTTAAAATGAAGAAAGAAGCAATTTGGAAGATTTCCTTAGGTAGGATGGCTTATGCTTAGTGTATTTACATACTGAAATGAATTGCGGCGGTTCTCAAAACTAGTGTTCTAACACGCTGTCATGAACCCTCGATGAATAGCCTTGGTAGTCTCAAATGCGAATGTCATCAAGTGTATCCTTGTGGAAGAAAAGATCTGGACATGATGCCATATAAGATTTTACCACCATGCCTCGATACAGAGCAATGAATATTTGGCCCTGAGAATGTGTTTGGCTCCTGGCCATACTGTAGACTGAGCCATTTTTTAATGACTTTAAAGTTGTTTAGGCATCTGGTTTAGTTCTGCTTGACATGGTTTTAAAAGAACATTTTATAAATTTATAAACATCTTAACACAGGTACAGGCAAATATTATAATGACAATAATATAAAAATGGAGGCTGTATGTGGGCTGGTGGGAATGTAGGCTAGTACTGTATTCGAGTGGGAGATCTGGTAGTAGCTTGTTCAGAACGTCTGAATGCTGCTGCTTGGTAGGGATCCCAAGGGGTTCCAGATAGGTCCTTAAGTAGAGTGACCATGCAGCCCAGTTTTCCTGAGCAGGTCCGGTAATATTCCCCCATTCCTCTCAGAAATTACCTGGCTTGGACAGCATGGTCATCTAAGCCACGAGCGTCTGTGTCTAAGGATGTTCATTGTGGTGGTAGAGAGGGTCCTTCATGGAGAAAGGGAGTAGGAAAAACATGGTGGAAATACACACAGACTACACTCTTAGCAGCAGTCAGGATCTAAGAATTAGGCATTCTTAAAATAGGTTACCCTTCAAAATATGTTGCTCAGTCAAAAAGGAAACAGCCAGACCGAATCTATATAATTTTATAAAATAAAATGCATGCAAAAAAACCCAAAAACAAAACAATGTGCATGTTGTAAGAGCACGTGCCAACTGAAAGGTAGACATCAAACGCGATTGTTGGCTAAGAGGAGAGGGAGGAATGTGAATGGATATTAGAATTAAAAGGGAGTGAAATAAAACAAGGTGGAGTCATGTGTAGACCGGTGCTAACAGTGTGCTCTGAACTGAACAGTGTGATTAAGACAACACTCTGTACCCGATTTCCCCCCAAAAGTGCCCTGTAGTCTATAATCATATGTGATACAAGCATAAAGAATGTATCTTTTAAAATATTTTTACAAGCCAGAATTAAAACATTATGTATAACTAACTCAGGTATGAGAAATTGGACATAAAATGTATTGTAATGAATCTTTGCCAAAATAGAAGCTTCTGTTTCAAGACTCTAATTTGGGAATTTAGAAAGCTGGGGATGGGGGGAGGGTGGCTGGAGGAATTAAATAGCCTCTGTAGGGAAAACTCGTCCGAGCGTCTCGCCCACACTCACGGCCAGCCTCCGAGTCATGGTAATTTTCCACAACGCATGTAATCGTAAATGCGGCCCTTCCTGCTCAGTACTCAGACGTCTCACATCCAGATTCTTCTAAGAAGATAAATGCCTTCAGTTGGACTCTCTCCTCCGGTGTCTCACGGAGAAACTGCACTGGTTTTCCCCATGGACTTTCTGGGACTCCCTGGCAGGAGGCCTTGGCTGACAATTCTAGCTAGATTTGGGGATGACTCAGCCGGGACAGTTGTCACGCACCATGGCTAATGAAGCTCTGTAGGTGGACATCTCCTTTTTTTCTTTTTTTTTTTGCTGCTGCACATGTCCATCTGGTTGTGAATGTGTGAATGCTCAGTAGCTTTCCTGAGGAAGAAGAACCGGTCTTCACTGCGGAGAACAGGCCCAAACCTCCTGCTGAAAACTTGGAACAATTCCCAATTCTAGTTGGCTCAAGTGTGCATGGTTCCTAGAGAACGGCCCCCTTTATGCTGTTGACAATTGTGTGTCAGAGGAAGGTTGAGATGTCACGGGGTTGCTGTGCTGCAGGAGACTTTCCGTAAGGCAGTTCTCTCAACCACTAGGGGCTTTTTGTTTTTATTTTTGGTTTTTTTTGTTGTTGTTTTTTTAAGCATTGGGAGATAACCTAAATTTTTAATAACTTTTTTAGAGTACTCCCATTCCATTATCCTACAGGCCCCATAAAATAATCATAATGATAATAATGAAAACAACATAATAATAATATAATGTTCCTGAGGGCTTTATAGTATAGCGAGGCACTGTTTTAAGCTTTGTACTATAAGTGACTTCCTTTAATCCTCTCAACATTCTATGAGATACTGTATGATCTCTGATAATAGATGAGGAAACAGGGGCTCAGTGACATACAATTACTATGTGGTCACACAGCTCGCTCACCTGATGAGGATGGGAACTTGGGTACTCTGGTGGCAGGGGAGACTCTTGGGGCAACTGAGACTGCCACCTTACTGAAGCAACACAGGGTTCACTTTAGGGTGTGCTGTTAATCTGATTTCTAGAGGCTTCCAGGAAGGACAGGAAGAGCTTGTACTTTGGAATCTCACTGACTTAGGATTTTATGAAGATTTTGCTGCTTTCTATTTGTGTAATTCTGAGGCAAGTGATTTGACTTCTGAATTTCACTATTCTCATTAGAAAATGTAAATAATTGTTTTGGTTCTCATCTTGCAAATGAGAGAGTTTTATTTTTTAAATCCATGCTAACCCTCAATATGCTAATAATTATTCACCCTCAACTGTTACTTTTTAAGATGGCAATGTGACAGATTTTACTTGACTGTTAAGTAGAGTTTGACATGTAGAAATTAATATTTAAAAATTAACGTTAATATGAACCAGGTATTTTTGATAGTAAGCAAACACTCAGACAAAGGAACACACACATACACAGGAGACACGATTATATGGCTGCCGTTTGGAGTAAGGAAAGCCATCTGGTTCTAGGTTTTTCATCAAATAGTGAGATAAAAGTTGATATACTGGAGGTTCAATCGAACTAAATTTGAATAATGATACAACGAATGGCATTATTTACCGAGCATTATGTGCCAGTAATGAAGTGATTTACATTGTGCTATCTCATTTAATTTTTGCAAGAACCCTCACATTGAGTGATTGAATATCATGGCGCTCATTTTGCAGAGGAGGAACTGAGGTACTAAGAAGTCCGCACCTCGTCCAAGGTCACGCAGCTAGTGAGCCGCTGAGCTGGGGCTTGAAGTCCTGTCTCTCCAGCTCCAACCCTTGTGCTCTTAATTCCTGTAACTACCTCCAAACTGGATGTCATTATAAAAATTATTCTTAAGGTTGCAAGTTGGCCGGCCAGCATAAAAAATCAAAGCAACTAAAAAAATATTTCTTTTAATTAAATAAACATTTTTATTAAGATAAATAATTTATTTGGTAAATATCATGTGACGTCTAACTTGTGGATTTAACATAAGTGAGTCCGTTTAGAACTGAGTTATGTTTGTATGTATACCATTTTTTTGAAAAACAAGAATAAGATATTAGAAATTCATACTAGAGAGACCAAATGAACTGTGAGTTAAACCAAATAGTTTAGGTCTTTCAATGGCATGAAGGAGTTGAAACAATGCAATGAATGTTTATTTTTCATCTACAATTATTTCTAAATGATGTGTGATTCTGAAATAAAATTTTTATCCTAATTAATGGTGAATTAACTGTTCCCCTCCAGGATTCCCCTAAATTTTATTTCATTTTTGATTGAGACTCTAGTGAAATCAATTATATTTGCAGTATTCTAAAATGCACTACAAATAATTGGTTATTGACTATGGTTTAAATATTTAATTCAGCAAATACCTTACTTTATAAATGAGTTTGATTATATTCTGGGTTCTCTCTGTGAATTCATGTGACTTGCATCCTAATATGTTTTTCTGAGTGAAAGGAAATGGGTGGAGTTATAAATAACCGCTCGGAATTGAACACAACCATACCCTTTTAAGATCTCTGCTTATGTTATGGGGGCGGGGACAATGCTGACTAGTACTCTTCTAAAGGATGAGTGTTTATCAGACTGGGAGGGGGTGTGTGTGTTCTTGGGGATCTGAGGTAAGTACGAGGTATTTTAAATTTAGTATTTTATTTGGATTCTTGCCTAAAAATTGGTCTAAACATTCTCAATGAAATGCATTGCGTATGGTTTTTGTGCTTCTGTATAAGTTTGTGATTGTTTCATACCAAGCGAAGGCTAAGTAGTGTTTGGCGCACTATGTCAATGTCTTTGCACAGTCCTACCATTACAGAAAAACAGTGAACAAAGAGTTATATGGTGGTATGTTCTGGTAGAGGTATGCTAAGTTCAAAACCACTTGTGCCGTAGAAGCTAGTGATATGATTGGGGGAGCACTGTGTGGAACCTACCTTCTTTCACACCATTCTGCAAAATTTATTAGAAGCTCAGTATAATAGTGTAATGAAACTTATTTTGGTTCCTGATATAATTGGACCAGATACTAGTTTCAATTCAGAATTTAATCATGCCAAAAGTCTAACCTTATGTTCAAAGAAACAAGATAGCTTTATAGAATTATCAAGAGAAACCTCTTCTTTTATTTGCTGATTTTTTATAAATGGGCAATCTGTTTATCCTAAAATAGGACACAAAGATTTACAGTTATTAGTAACTTTTTGGGAAAACATACTTATGTGAAAGTCATTCTCTACATTATTGTCACTGAAGTTAAATTATAGATACAATAAATGGGAACTAGACCTAAAATATATTTCTCGTTAAACCTACTGTTTAGTTTCAACAGAGCAATATCATTTGTCATTTGAAGTTAATGTCATTTTTATATTGTATAAGAGCAATAAGTATATATTTACATATACACAGTTCATTTTGTTTATGTTTAATTTTCATGTGTGCAGATTAAATTGACCTTGGAATAAAATAAATCGAAGTCCATATTGTGAGTCTACGAGAATCTTTTCCTTTGAAAGAAGTATGTATATTACTCATTGGAACATTTAAACCAAAAAATATATCCATAAAAATATTTTATTATTCAGAGGATAAATATGTAAGCACTTTTAGTTGAAGAATTCAGTTGTCTAATCATATAAGTCATTCAGGCTCAATTGTAGAAAATATTCCCAAGGGAGAATATATACAGAAATATATTTTCAGTGCTTTTACAAAAACCTGCAAACGGTATTCATGCCTGTATTAGT
Organism: Mormoops blainvillei; assembly: GCA_004026545.1. Classification (NCBI taxonomy): domain Eukaryota; kingdom Metazoa; phylum Chordata; class Mammalia; order Chiroptera; family Mormoopidae; genus Mormoops; species Mormoops blainvillei. Next base: position 32,844 of record PVJD01004985.1, read on the forward strand.
GCTGGCGTGTGTTTGTATAGAAGTAAGAAATTTGCATGTTTTTGAAAATTTCACCTAGCAAATATCTGAAAAGCAATCATATTGTAAAATCAGTAGGTGATACTTTTGAGCCTCCATAGCATTTTAGTTGGTTTTTACCCCAATTTTATGTTATCCAAGGAAGGTTGCTGTTTCTTAAAAAGGAGCTCCTGGAACCATGCCCTGTCCAGCTGTGGTTTTTTGTTTTGTTTTTTCATTTTGAATCTAGGCTACTTTCTGACTTTCTCGTGCAAAGACCCAAGTGGAGGAAAGTGGACACCAGGGTTCTGTGACGATCCTACATGATTCTTTGCTTGATTTGCTTTGCAGCTTTAAACTACTCCACAGCTCGAGGGACTTTCTTCTCTATGGGTATATTTCTAATCGGGGGGTAAAAATTGACAAATAAATGAGGTAAGAGTAAAGCATTGTTCAACGTAGCCTTTTTACTGCCTCGGAGTTTGGGAATGATTGCTCTCTACATTGGCATTTGAGAGAAAAATCTGGCTATTATGGGTTTTTTTTGTTATTTTTATTAAGCGAATGAAAAAGAATGGTTGCGGTTCAGGCACTGGGGTGTTGGAACAGCAAATTGAGGGGCCCCCAAGGACCTCGATACCCACTTTGGAAGTTCAATTCCAGTCACTAAGACTAGAGCAGCCCTTCCGAAATGAGGGTCACAAGCGCATTTGCGGTGTAGACTATTTGTCTGGATGCTGTCAGGGAAACAATGGGCTATTATTGAACAGAACTGCTGATTTTCTCTTCGTGCCATTTTTCCTTTTGTTTTGGTCATCTCTGAATGGTGAAGTCTGACAGCCTGTAAAAAAAAAAAACAATTCTAGTTATGTGGTAGAATGAGGAACATGGAGATGGAAAGAGAACAGAGATGCAGCGGAAAAAAGGCAGCTGTTCATACTGACGTTGATTTTACTCTTGAGTAATTGAGTTTAATTGGAAGTATGTTTATTGAGCATGTACTATGTAATAGACCTTGGTAATACAAATTAGACACAATGAAAATCAATGTCATCAAGAAGCTCATTGTCTAGTGAGGAAAACAAGGTTAGCAGAGGGAGCGTAATCAACAATTTTCTTAGCGCTTGACCCCTCCGCAGCCTCCGCAAGGGCTGGCCCTCCCTCCACCCCAGTCCCCTGTCCTTGGTCACAGATGGCCGGTTGGGAACAGAGTCAGAGCCGAAGGAAGCTGGTCCGTTGACTGAGCAGCAGTCCAAGATGCATGAGGCCTAATTGAATGCCTGAGCCCATGAGAATCTCTCCAGTCCGTCAGCACTGTTCTTCGTTTTTCTCTCAAAAATATGCGTCAGATTTACTCTCTCCCTCTGCTCCCACCCTGTCACTACCAACGTATCGCCACTGTCTTGTAGTTGGTTTCCTCATTTGCAGCGTCTCATCTAGGTACATTCTCCAGTTCGGCTTCGAGTAATGTTTCCAAAACACTGCCAGCTTCATGTAATGCTTCTCCTTAAACAATTTCTGTGGTTTCCCATTGTACTTGAAAACAACCCCACAACACGGCGATCCCCCACCACGATCAGCTCCCAGACCTCTCCCTCCTCATCACCCCTGTCACTGACCCGCTCTCAGCCCTGCAGCCGCTGTGGCCTCGTGCCAGCCCCTCCTGTCTAATGTCGGTCCCGCAGGGTGCTCTTCCTCGTCTGCTGTCCTTCTGCTCACTGGCTCCTTGGATACTTTTACTCTCAGCTGAGGTTTTATCTTGGAACCGATCGCTTTCCAGGGCGCCCTGGCTAACATTGTTTCCCCCTGTGGCTCTCTGTACCCTGTGACTTTCTGACACCACTTTTTTTTTTAACTGTAGTAATTATACACACACACCTATTCTTCCTCAGGTTCTGTCCCCGGTGTCCCCGCATTGCAGGCAGCGCCCTTGCCTGCTCTCGACCTATATGATGGTGAGACCCAGATAAGAAGCACAAGAAATATGTTCAGTAAATAAACACATTTCTACTAAGACACGCAGAAATTGTCCATCAGAGGGAATGCTGGAGTAAACAGAGAATGCGTACTCTCAGGTGAGGTTGACTGATTTAGGGTCCTGAGGAAACTTAGCATCGCGTAGTGTCACGTAGAGTCGGGTAGTGTCATGTAGGGTGACGTAGTGTAACGTAGAGGTTGACCGCGTAGGGGGTGCAGTCAAAGACATCTGGGTTCATACTCTTCAGCTCTAACAACTTGCTGGCAGTGTTATCTTAGACAAATGATTGAACCTTGGTGAACTCTCTTTCCTAATATGTAATGTGGAGGTAATAACATCTTTTCATAACCTTGTAGTAAGGGAACGTAATAAGGTGTGTTAGTAGTTAGCAGGCCCAGTAAGGAATAATTTTTAGTTACTACTTCCCAGTGCCAGGCCCTGGGCTGCGAGCCTGTAAGACTGTCTCTCGGAAGGCACTCATCCTCCCTGCTCAATACGGACTATCATCCTCAAAGGGCGAATGAAGAGCTTGAGAAAGAGGGTACGTCTAAGGTCATATATTCATTAAATGGCAGAATCCGAATGCACTCAGGACTTGGAATTGCAGAGTTTAACCTTACAAGCACAAGCTGCACTGGCCTTCGTGTAGCGTGTGGAAGAGTAACTCCAGGTGGAAGCAGGGAGTCACCATTGAGGACGTGAGCCTGGTGTTCCATGTGCGAGGGGCTGAGGCACTCCGACAAGGGCAGAGGATTAGAGGTACATGAGAAGCCACGTCGAGGTGGCATGTGGCCCCTAAGAGAGGCAACTTTGCAAAGAGCAGTTGCCTTTGTTTTGATAGTTTTGGGTTCCCAAGTCTAGTCCTATGAGGCCTGATTGAACTCTGTATCCTTTCCTTCCACTGTTTATCAGGCTGTTCTCTCTCTGCCTGTTTACCAGTTTTTGGTAAACTCTCTTGTTTATTGCATGCTTATCTGGGTCATGGTGGATTATTTCTTCATGGGTTTGTCACTTTTCATTGTGAAAATCATCTTTTGGGTGCTGTTTTGTTCTGGGGACTGGTCATGGCACTGAGCTGTGGAAGCATCCTCACAGCGTACATTTCCAGTCACCTCTGCCGGGGCTCTGTGGATTTCAGAGCATGAACCAACTTTTATTTTGAGGTTTCTTTGCACCAGGTAATGCAGATTTGAACCCAAATCCATTCCGGCATGACCCAGGGAGGCAGAGAAGGCCTTGAGTAAGTGCACAACAGAATAAATTCGGTATTTTTAAGAAGCTAACTTGGTAGTGCTGTAAAGAAGGAATGGCGCACTGAGAGACTAAGGGCACGGAGAGAAATCAGAACGCTAGTGAAAATGTTTAAGTCAGACAAAGATAGTCGAGAGGCTGACCCAAGCAGTGGAAACAAACAGAGAGCACAGACCCCAGAGAAAAGAAAAGGACAGACTTCACAGCTTTTGTAAACTGTGGAGGAGACACGAAGGAAAGGGAATCTAAGACGACTCCTAGGCTTCTGACCGGGGTGATTAGGGGGACATTTGCTTAGGTTTATAACGCTTTCTTGGCAATGTAGTTTATCACTGACTGCAGGCCTGGCATTGCCCCATCCCATGCTGTAAATACCCCAATTTTTGGTGGTATCTTGAAGAAGCCAAGATTGTGGTGGAGAGGCAATGGAATGGGCTGGTGGACTTGCACTGGCTCAAAGGTGATGTTTAACAATCCTGTATAGCAGATTACATTAAGTACATCCACACTGGGTGGAAATTTTTAATGTCGTGAGTTCCACACTTCTTAGATGCTCCAGAAGAAGGGTTTGGTTCTTTTTGCTACATATGTTAACTGCATCCTCTGGTCTCCCAATTTTTTATGTGATGGGTAGGCAATGAGTTTTTAAGGCAAGGAGCTTTTATTTTTTCCCCCTCTGGGAATGAAATATTTGGCCTATAGGTGGAGAAAAGTGAAATTAAATGAAACCATACAAATTGACTGGATAAAAAAAAAACGCCACCTCACTGTATGTTAGCAGTTTATAAACATTTTATGCTGACAAAGCTCAGCATACCTGGACAGAAATACTTGCACAAATCCGATTATAAGGCTCCCCTCGCCGCAGCACAAACTGGCTCAGCAAAGGAACTCAGAAGAATAACCTGATATAATTTATCCCTTTCTTTTTTCTTTTAAGGAGAAATGCTTGGTAGGAAACACATAGACATCTCACCGTATTGTGCCCAGGTAAACCCATATGAGTTCTTTGGTTATAGAACTGCTTCTGCATTTTAGAGATGGGGGAGGGGGTCCTGCTTAAGTCAAACTGGCGGAGGCTTCATCAGGAATGATCTACGTCAACGAAGACCCTTTACCAGCTCCCCCCAGTTCTTCCAAGTGCTTTTATTTGCTTTACGTTTGGAACTGATAAACTCCAGCAAACATGAAAAGACCTGAGTTTTTTGACTTGAAAAGGGTGATTACAAGCCAGTGTCTGTGTTTTCAAAGGCCAGGTCTCCAATTTAGCCCTGAGCTCCGGGGACGGTCACAGCTGCATTGCAGGGCTCTGCGGGAAGCTTTGGGGTCGAACACAACGGCATTTTAAGTTGAGAGACCTTTGAAGATCAAGATTTAAAAAGAAAAATCAACCCTACTGCGAGTCAACCATTTATGAATTGCGATGAAAGAACACTGAACTGAAAGCTGGATTCTGGTCTTCTCTCTGCCACTACCTGTCAATGTGACCTTAAGCAAGTCCCTTCACCTCTTAGGGCCTCAGTATCTTCATTCGTAAAATGAGGGAGACAGAACCGATTAGTGGGTCCCAGACGCTGGGCAGTGGATGAGATACATTTAACCCTCTGAGAAATGTTGAAAACTTCCCAGGCAAACTCTCAGCAATTTTGATTTGTAAGACTTGGGGTGCGTGTCAGGAACCTTCAGGGTGTAATGCTACCTGAGGGTTCAGATATGCAGCTAAGGTCGGAAACCTTGGTCCATGTGATGGGCGTTTTGTTTTATTTTATTTGAAAAGTTCTTTGGACAATGTCTCAAACCTAAAAATTTTCAGAATAGTATAATAAATATATGTGCATCATCATCATCGTTATTATTTTTGAACTATTTGAGAGTAAATTGAAGACATCATGATAGTTTACCTCAAAATACCCCCACATGTATTTCCTTAGCAAGCGCATTCTCTTTTATAATCATGGTACAAAGATAATGTTTGGGAAACTTAACATCGATTCAATATTATTACCTGGTATACAATCTGTTTTCAAAGTTTACCAAGTTTCTCTATTCTGTTCTTTAGATCTAGTTGATTTTTAAATACATTTTTACATTTTCGAAACACAGTTGGAAGTACGGTACGAAGAATTTTATTCTTGAACCATTTGAGAGTAAGTAGCCCATCTGACGCCCCGTTGCCACGGCCCCCACTATCCTGGCACGCATTTCCCACAAAGACCTTCTTTACATAACCACAGAGCAGTTATCAAAGGGAGGAGATTACTCTGGATACGCTACTCTTCTCCAGTCCCTAGTTACGCCAGTCGTCTCAACAATGCTCTCAGTAGAAGGATACCCGGTTCAGAATCCTGTGTTACATTTAGTTGCCGTGTCTCCTTCATCTCTCTGGGTCTGAACTAGCTTCTCAGCTCTCCTTGACTTTCGTGACCTTGATGTTTTTTGAAGATTGCGGGCTGTTTCTTTAGACGCTCTCCAGTGTGGGTCCGTTTGATGTCATTTCACATGTGTCAGGAGCGTTGCAGGTGTGATGCTGTGTTTTTCTCCTCGCCTCTTTATTAAGTGACACACAACTTTGATGGGTCTCATTGCTGATGATCTTCACTGGGGATCACCTGATGGACATGGTACTTTCCCGGCTCCTCCGCTGAAAAATTACTCTTTCCCCCTTCGTAATTAATGAGTATTTTGAGGGGAGCTACTTTGAAACTATGTAAATGTCTCATTCATCATCAGACATTCAGTTTATTCATTCACGGACTTACGGTTTCCTATTTTATACAGTGGGTTATAATCCATCACACTCACTGAATATTTATTTTAATATTCACATTTTCCTGATTTAGCAGTGGAAGCTATTCCAAGCTTTGACATATGTCCCTATCATTCTTTGAGTACCTCCTTGCTCTCTGATACAAAAAGATGTTCCAGGATCATCTTACACTTTCCCTCCCCAGACCTGGATTCAGCCAGCTCTGCAGGCATCCCGGGTTCCCCGGAGGATGGTAGCCAGCAGCCTTGCTATGGGTGATGGGTGTGCTCACTGCTGTTGGCGCTGTGCTACTACCAGTCCTGGGGAGTGCGTGTGTATGTGGACATTTGCCATCTATAGACAAACACCAGCTCACTAACCACCCCGCACCCCCCTCCCCCAAAGATGCAGTCAGTGCAGCTGGTGGTAAAAGGATGGATTTTGCTATAGAACAGGAAGAAATTGTGACATGAAGAAATGGGACTTACCAGAGAGACCAGCCACGGAAGGTGAAGATCTTCTAGGGAGATTTTCGAAAACAGGGTTCAGGAGGGTCAGCAACAGGCCATAAAACCCCTATTTTTCATTACTTAAGCCAACACCAGGTTGGTGTTTATAAACAGAAAAGCTAATTTATTTTAAACACTGGAAGCCAAATAGGTTCTCCGTTAGATAGTTTGCGGTATAGAGGAGTAGTAGATTTTGGTAGACACAATAATGATAAATTATAGTTACAGGATTGCCAAGTTATTGCTTTGTAAGGTATGATGTTTTATTAGTTGCGACATTAAAAAAGAATCACTACAAATGTTTCGATGATAAAGAATGTTTGAGACCTGGCCCTGATTCCAGTTACTGGGACCAAGGCCGCCGTGTATGGCGTCGCGGGCTGTGCCTGGCATAATTCCAGGGGACACCTTTCACGCCGGCTGTGATGGGAACCGGCGAAGCAGCTCTGCAAGGGGTTCCATTCTGCCGCCACCTGCCTGCTTCCCACGCACCCCAGCAACAGCGGGCGACGGCCGGGACCCCGGGGAGGGAGAGGGAGAGGGATGATTGCCATTGGCTGTAGACTGTGCACGCGAACAAGCCCCTTCACCAGTCTAAAGCCCAGGTCCACGCCTTTGCATGGATGTGGACACTGTGCTGCTAAACGTATGTGTAAATACCCTGGCATTGAAGCAATTTCAATCGCAAGGACTGTGCGTGTCAGTAAGAGGAATTAAAAAGGCACCAGCTTTTGGCAGTGTAATTATGTTTTACTGAATTAGCAAAGTAGCACGACCTTCGCGCGAGTCGTCGGGATACCAGGAGAGCTGCGACTTCGCCAGCCAGCCCGGGGCCCTGCTGAGGCGGCATCTGCAGAGCTCCAGGGAGTGCGTTCTGAGCGTGTTAAGAAGGAGCTCTGTGAGATTAAATCCCTTTTTCCATTAACCAAAAAAACAGGGAGGGGGGACCCTTTCTGTGAAGCCAGCCTTAACCGGCAGAGGGGTTTGAAACATTTGGCAAGATCTCGCTGAGTCTTGCTCCACCGAGGCCGGAGCCAGCCGCGGGCCGAGGCCGCTCAGGGCGCGGCTCCCGCCGGCCGCCTCTTTCCTCTCCGACGCGGGCGTCTGCAGCATGGACGGAGAGGCGCAGGCCGCTAACTCGTCGATCTGCTTGGCGGCGCCTAGATAGCGGTAGCCTCGCAGAAATGACCGCCGTTGCCGAGTGCTCTAGGCCGTCCGCCGGCGCGACCTCATCTGCTCCGGCGTCCGCGCTCTGACGCCGCGCTTCGCGCCTTCAGCCGCCAGTTTCCGAGGTCGCAGTCTCCTCGTGTAGACCCGGGGCTTCTGCTCTCAGGAAGGAGGGTAAATGAAAATGAAGGTGTAACCCAGAAAGGAAAGAAAGCAAAGCCCTTTTCCGTCTCGGCCCTGGGTGCAGGGAGGGTGGGAAATCCTTCTGGCCGGAGCACACGAAAGTCTCCTCTGGCGGAACTTAACCTCCCTGCAGCCCCACAGCAGTTGTAGGACACCCGCACACACGCCTCCTCCTGATTTCAGAAATGTTAAAAAGTGAAAGGTGTCATCTCCCAGTGAATGAAACAGGGTATGTTTATCAGCTCCCTTTTACAGGTGAGGAAAATGAGACGGAGAGATGAAGCCACTTGTCTGTTAAGGACGTGTCTCAACCCCCGAACTTGTCCCCTTCCCGGAGACTCTGGTCACCTGGTGTATAAATAATGTGTGTGAAGGAATGGTTATGTAAATTACTTATGTCAGGAAGGAAATTTCATATGTAAGGATTTCTTAGCTATAAAAAAATTGATAGCGTTTAGAAACTCAGTAGCTTATGTTTGGCCCCGGTCATCATGCTTTTGCCAGACACATTTCCAAATATTCTAGGATCATATTTTTTTCCCCGAAAAAGGGCTTTTTCTCTGATGTTCTTGTGGCTGTTTAATTAGAAGTTAAAGCACATGAGGGAGTCACATTTCCTCCAACTCTCTTTCTCTCTGTTTAGCAAAGGATCCGCCATGCATTTTTAGCCTGAAAACGTGCCCTCTCACTTGCTCCGTGGCTATGTGAAGAAGACCCTTCATGCTCAGAATGCGTGGCTAAATCCCACAGCCCAAGTTTTTCTTGTAGAAAATATTCAAAATTAAAATAACTAACAGAATGGTCATTTTTGAAGATGAACGTTCATCTCCTGCAGGTGTTGTTGTAGACTCTAATTTGATTTTTTTCTATTATCTTTTCCCCCTGTATTGTTAAATTGGAAGATGATAAAAGTATGACACTTTTGGCTGGCCTCCGGTTGCTCTCGCATTAGTATATAAACTGCATTTTTCAACAAAATAATATGGTGGTGGAACCATATGATGAGGTTGGCCAGTGTAAAGATTGGGGTGCTTCTCGGGCATTCACGTTAATGGGATTGTAGCTTATGGTTCAGACAGAGAGAATTAATTAACTCCTGCCGAGGAGCAGCAATTCCTGTACTTTTCTTCTTGTTATACCCCTCAAAGGAGAGTGTCCCACTGCTTTCATCCATTTGTGTTATTAGGCTTTTCATTACAGAGTATATTTCAACATTTGCTCCATCCATAGAATTGATTTTAGAATATAGAGGCATATCAATGGCTCTGAAGTGTTTCCTAAAAATGTCTCCAATTTGGGGCATACACCGATGATGGCTTTAGTTTTCTTGTTTGCACAGAGTTAAGTACTTATTGTACTGGGCACTGGATCTATGCCGCTGACTAAGGCCCCATCCCTGCTCTAAATTATCTTATGTTCTAAAGCAGAGACAGATCCAGTTACCGTTAATGTAACATGTACTACAGTAGGGTTTATATAAACTTATATGTCGCTTGTAGGATAGAGAGTGGGCTGTAGTTAAAGTAGGCTTGATAGAGAAGTTATGTGAACACGGACATCACAGATGAGTAGACATTTACCAGGTAGAGCGGGACCCAGAGGTGAAGAGCTATGCTGGAGCGCCTGCCAGCTCGGGATGCAGTGCATGACCTGGGAGTTGGGGTGGGGGCGGGGGATGGTAAAGGGAGGCGGTGAACCTGCAGAGTAGCTGGGGTCACATGAGCAGGAGCTTTGTATCTGATCTCACATACGACAGTGACTGTAATTTCAAAATACCTTTCCAGCTGTTTTTAAGCCATTCCGATTTTTCTATGACGCATCTCAGTTCTGTGAGCTTTTGAGGTTTTCCGTGGTACCCTTGCTTTGGGATAGGAAAACCGCACACAGAGAAATTTTCTAGTGGAGGCTCTGTCCTTGGGGCCAGCTCGGGGAGGCGGAGCTCTTTAGGCTCCCATGTCTGAAGGCTCACACATGATATAGTAGTTAGGAAGTGCACCCAGGGACGTGAAGGGCTACAATACTGAGGAGCAGTTGCCGAAGTTGTCAGCCGGGGCTTCCCAGACATTTGCAGTGCTAGAAACCGGTGAAGAAGGCGCTAATGAAGGATGCCGGCGAACCCTCCATTCCGGGCTGTCATGCCCGGGAAGGCCTGCAGAGTGTAATGAGGCGAACGATCACATTGTTACAGTCTGAAAAGGTTAAGGCAGCTTCAGGGATCACTGTTTGTGCTTCTCGGATACTGGAATGTCACGCCAGTAATAAGCAATCTGCAATCCAGAGAAAAGAAGCAATTAGTTCGCTCACATCCATCCTGAAAGCCGTCCAGCTTCAGAATGGATGTGAGGACTGAATTCTTTTCCTTTGAGGTTGACCTGGGTCACAAAGACTCAAGCCAGTGGTGAGTGAATCTGGTCAGTCTGTGGCCGTCACTCTTTCAGTTCCCACCATTTGCATGTCATGTAATTAGGTTTAAACAAGCCCTCAAAAGTGTAGAATACTTACTCTGTGACGTCAGTGGACAGCTTTGAGGCTGACCAAGCTTGACTCAGCTTTTGTTGAGATTCAGATTTGGAGCAGACTATACATCCCACCAGACAATACGTTTGACTTGGTCAGTAGCAGTGAAACTGTGAGGGGAGATAATCTCATGCTGATCCTCCCAAGAATGGTGTTCCAGTTGCTGAAATGTTTATGCATGTCGCCCCTGCTTCTGGTGCCCTTTAGAGGGCATTCGCGATTGGTCCGTGAGCACCTCCTTTATGCGAGACCACTGCCTTCTGCCCTGGGGAGAGAAGGGTTGAGACTAGCTAGTTGTTTCTCTAGAACTTCATCATCAATTTGGCCTGCCTTAGACAGAGTGCTAAATGTTACCCTAATGCTCTTCCCCAAAACACAGGAGAAATCACTCCGGCTTGTCTCGCGCTCAGTCCACACAGGCCAGCTTCATGAGGCGTGACAGGTCAGATCCTTGGGGCGGTGTGAGCTCCACATGCAAACAACACGCCCTCCCTGGTGTTCACTGGCTGTTTACGTTGTCGGTAAGGATTCTGGTCAACAGTAGGCTATTAGTAGTTAAGTTTTTGGAGAGTCAGAAGTTAATATGCAGATTTTCAACGGTGCGGGACGCGGGGGTCAGTATTCCTAACCCCCACATTGTTTAAGGGCCTCAACTCTACTGTTAAAAAAAGCAATCGAAGAAGACATTTAGATGATACAAACAAACTTTATTTAATACTTCACGCAGCAGACACTCTCCATCTGGGATACTGTAGAATGGGGCAGAAGGCAGGAAGCTTTCACAGAGAATAAAGAACAAGGAAGAGAAAAAGAGAAACTATTTGATTGACGGGCCACATAATCAACCTTGTTTGCGGGGAGAAGGAATGAGAAAGTCAGTATGGAGCCCAGAACTGGTTTGGAGTTTGGGGATTGGCTGACTGGGCAGACTGGGTTTCTGGTCAAGCAAAGCATCTGCAGGGACACAAAAGTTATTTACGTTTTGGTTTGCTGACACCACACCCTGGGCAGGAGCGGCTCCATCTTGGACCTAGGAAGTGATTTCAATAAATCCCCTTGGGATCTTGTGGAAGTGAAGATTTGGGTTCTGTCGGCCCGGGGTGGGTCCTGAGGTTCGGCGTTGCCGCTTTCCACCTAGGCGAGGCCCGTGGCCCTAAGCTACAGACCACCCTCAGAGGGCCCCACTGTGCAGACATACCCCTGGACAAGTCCTCGATTACTACACCCTTCAGACCAGTGCCTCTCCAGGGGGCTGTCAGTTTTTACTGATAAAACATAATGTGGTAAAAGAACAAGGGAAAAATATCACGGCAAGGTAGAAAGACATAGTCTCAGAAATATGTAAGTGCGGCGTAGAACTCACCTTTCTGAGGACACATATCTTGGGAAGGAAACTGCGTAGAAAGAGGCAAGTGATATTTTGAGTCAGTGTTGAAACGTGAGTGGGGACGGGGCATGTGGCTGGAAACTGAGAGTGGTCAGGTAGCACTGTTTACTCTCAGCAGCTGAGCTGTCCTCTAGGACAGCAAACTTCAGGGCTTTCCTGGGTTTCTTGACTAACATGGCTGACCGTAAGGGAAGCATAGAATTTGTAAGCTTGTAAACGTTAGCAAAAATTGTGAGAGTTGCAAACTATTAACTAATATCTGTGCTACTCAGCAGGTTTATTATTTGATTCACCCATCCCAAGTTGACGGGAGGGGAGAGTAGAGTTTTTGCAGAGGTAAGTTTGCTCAAGATTTTTAAAAATGGATTTACCTTTGGGAAGGTGAGGCCTAATTTTAAATGAACTCTTGCTGTGTTCACATCAGCGGTCCTGGATTAGTTAAGAGCTTTACTTATGTTTGCCAAAAACACATCTTTCAAAAATGGCTGGAGCTGTGTAATCAGCAACTTTGTTTGACAGAAAACGATGTAGAACTCAGGACCCGTTTCTCTGTCCTTACGGCCTCAACTCAACTCCACGATGACTCTCCCTCCTAATCCTCTCGATGTTTACAGAATGTTACCATGCTCGCCGTTGGCACATTCCCCATAGTTTGCTCCTTTTTTCTTGTATTCCTTTTGTTTTTCATTTAAAATCAGAGATCAATACTTCTAGTCCCTGCAATTCCTTCCTCTCCCCTTAGAAGTGACAGCAGCTAGTTGTCACGAAAATGAAGTACATACCATTGGAATGAAATCTGGAACTGGCTAAAAATATGTCCTTGTACAGTGATTTCAGCTTGGCTGACTGCAACACTAGCATCTATGGAGGGTTGGTGCTTTGAGAGCTGAATATAAACTCAACTCCCCAAAGACATCTGAGAGAAGTCTCAAGTTAAGTGCTGCTTTAAAATATACATCATGCCTGTGTGTGCTGCTACATCCCTGTGCCTTTCACAAGCATTCCCTTCAGGAGCAGACACCCATGGACACCAGAGAATGAGACAACAAAGCAGCAAACATATTCTTCAGACTTCTAGGGCAAACACGTGTTATCGAAAAAAAGTCACAACAAAGAACACACTTATCTAAAAAAAATATACTGTCATCAGATTCTTCCACCTTCCAGAAGGCTAAGAGCCCATTGCTGTCAATCAATGCAGTCTGTGTCATTATTTCACTCTACAGTGGTGTTTCTCAAAGTGTGGTGTCTGTTAAAAGTGCAGATCCCTGGGCTGCCCTCAGATCGTCTGAAGAAGAATCAGTGGGTTCTGCATTTTCTAAATATTTAATTTATCTACATTTAGAGAGGGAGTAAGAGAGGGAAAGAAACACTGATGCGTGAGAGATACATAGATCCATTACCTCTTGCATGCACCCAACCAGGTACCTGGCCCGCAACCCAGGCATGTACCCTGACCAGGAATTGAACTGGCAACCTTTTGGTCTACAGGCCAGCGCTCAATCCACTGAGCCACACCAGCTAGGGCAGTGGTCTGCATTTTCAATAAGCATGCCTAATTAAATTTTATGCAACTGAAATTTGAAAACTAGCAAATTAGGTTGAAGGGAAAAGTCTGCTGGAAGCTGTCCTTGGGATTAGCAAGGAAGTTCTTTCAAGAATGGTAGGTAAAATTAGTTGGCAGTGTCACCTGTCTATCCTTCCCACCCTTGGTGATGCAGGGATAATAAAGTCATGTGTGTCTATTGTCGATGGGCTGAGATTACATCAAATAGATGTAGAATAAGAGAGGTGATCTCTGGCTGATACTACATTAGGCTTAAAATCTTTGTAGTATAAGCTAAAGGAGACATTCTGGGTGTCTCTGTAGGATACCTTCAACAGAACCCAGTTCCAGTCTGAATTTAAGTCATGCACACTATTACTGGGGTCCTGAATGTCACAGGTTGTTGCTGTTCTTAATTGTTTTTGATGGAGCTCAAGACAGCCCTGTCTCTTCTCCCTGGGACTTAGGACCACGGTTTCACTTCTAGGTCTTATCCTGGACTCACAAGGAGCCCCATTTTAGCAGAGAAATAACTTGTCGTAATGTCCCACCATCAGGAGAGAGATGGAATTAGTTACTCCTCAGTACTTGGATTTTTAAAGCAGAGACCCAGTTGGGGGGCCTGTGGTGGACCAAGTAGAGGTACCAACCACTTATCCTCTTGACAGCCACCCACGGACCCAAGACAAGTTCACTGTCCAGGTGTCCTTCTCTGGGCTGGGACTGGCTACCAGTGGGCACCATGCCAGTCATGCCTCAGGGGCTGCAGCTCGTCTGCTGTTGAGCCCCTAACCAAAAGCCAAGAGGCTGAAGTGATTTTCAGAGCACCCCAAACAAGCTGTGAACTGCGTGTGTGCTGCAGCTGGCAACCAGTTTCTGGTCCTGGAGCAATGCGTTCCCAGGCCCTCTAGCCTCGGGGCTGGGAGCCTCACCCTCACTGATTCACCCCTCTCAAAGGGGCCACATCAAAAGGGGCTCACCCAGCTCACTCCTATCTGGTTTATTCCTTCCACCTAGAATGTCCTAGGGGCAGAGGCCCTCCTTGTTGGATGCTTTGTCTTTCCTAGCAAAGCAAAATGTAGTGACTCTCAAATAATTTGTTGCTATTCATTTCCTTCTCTCAAATAAATAGATTTTAAAAACCTAAATATTTTTAAAAATGTCAAGGTACTTATCTTCCTTTTTCCTAAGGTGAGCTAATCAGAGTAGAATGCAGAAAGAAACCTCCTTGACCCCGAGCAGCTTACGGCCTGTTAGGGAAGACTGAATGATGACGATCAATGCCAGATGAGTGGTGCTCTCTGGGAAGGACAAGTGACCCACTAATGGGCAGCTCCTACCACAGAAGGAGTGGGATGACTCCTCTTCCTCGGAGACACACTTTGGGGTCCCCTGGCGGGCACAAGACACTAGGTAGGGTTAATTAAGTAGTTATTAATTATCACATTTCATTAGTGTGGAATTTCACTGGGAAATGATAAAGGGGAATGAAACAGAATTTTAGCAGGTTTTTATCATAATAAAATAAGTTTCTTTTCCGTCAGAAACCTTCTAGCTCTCCTCCTCCTTTTCATAACACACCTGCTCCCTTCACTGCTGAGTGTACTTCCTTCTTCGCTGTGTTACTTGTGTAGCAATTTACAAGAAAATAAAAAAGACTTTCATAACTAGAGAGCCTTTTTTTCTTGAAAATATCCTGCAGAATTGAAGTAGATGCATATTTTTCTTCTCTCCCTTCTAACCGTTCTCCATCTTTGATCATAATTGTCTGATTGCACCCATTCTTTGTATAACCCTCTGCACTTTCTTCGCAGTTCCCCAGGTGGGCGGAAATGTTATTTGAAAGACACAGATACAGGTGCATGTTACACAATTAATAGACCCTCACTAAGTGGAACCAATAGACCATTAAAATGCACCCACGCTGTCCAAGCACCCTCTACCTCCGTCTTTCTCCCCAGCATTAACCGGGCCCATTGCCTAAAGAGATAGGAAAATCCGTCTCTTCAACTCCACTCTGTTTTAAGTGCCGAAGGAGAATGGGGCCAGGTGATGGTTTCCAGCTCTCAGCAATAAACGGCAAACACTTCCATCCCAAACATGCCTACTGTCGAGCCTGCTGCCCCAGGAGCTGCACCCTTCACAGTGGCAAAGAGAAGAACTTGCCTCCTCCCCCCCAGTGAGAGGCAGTGTCTTGCAGTAGACAGCCTGGCCGTATGAATTCTCAAGGGAGAACAGGCCTGAGACTGCTGGGATCTTTGTTTGCTGGAAGTAGGGATAACTCTAAGCTGTTTGCGGCACTGTTTTCCAGCTAGAGTCCAAGGGCTCTTTAGTTAGTGATGGCAATAACAGGAACAGATTCGTGTCAATATGCGGACACAAATATGAAAAGATGGCAACAACCAGCATGAGCTGATCGCCCCTGGCGACACTGGGAGAGCGGAGCATGCGGCAGCATCAGTGGTGACGTAAGGAGCCATCGGGAAGCCTCTAAGGCCAGGAGCAGCTCACATCCTCTGGGTCCCTGAGGCCCTTCCCGAGGCAGGAGAGAAAGAATCATTCATGAGCCCCGGAGGCCGGATCTGGTAACACGCTATTACCTTTGTCAGTTGGAGTAATTACTGACCTGACAATATTCTGGACAAACATTCAGAGGAACACGCCTTCCTGGGGTGATGGCAGGAAGTACTGTTTTCAGGTGACCAAAGTGCCCAGTCCATTCTTGTCATGCCCTGGAGCAGAAAGGAAAAATTGCTGAAGCTCTCTGGCTGAGGTGTTAGCAACAGGGAGGTACGTGGGAGAAAAGCTACAGGCTCCCCAGTAACTGACTCTGTTCTCAATAGTATTGGGAGCTTCCACTTAGGGAGCAGTCACTGTGTTCAGGTGTGGCAAAAGATTGACATGCTTTCTGTCATTCAGTGCTCACAGCGAGCCTCTCACTGTTGCTATCTGCATTTTGTAGAGAAGCGAAGCAGGGGCACAGCACTAAGTAACTGGCAAACAAAGTAGTGAAAGCGGAGTCAGGAGTCAGACCCGATTTCGCATGATTCCAGAGCTTGAGCCGAAACTGCGCTGCCAGATTGTCTCAGGTAAAAATAGTAATATAACAGCAAATAACGCTAATAACGCTAATAGCATCCTCAGCTAACATGTGTCAGGTACTTATTATGTGCTACACATTGGGCTGAAAGTTTGAGTAGATCAGGATGGGCAGTGAGGTCTCAGCAGAGCACAGAGGAGAGACTGGGGAGGTGGGGGGCGTTGTGCAGAGAGGGGTCCTGTGAGCCAGATGTTGAAAACGTGGATCAGGTGGAGACAGAGAAGGTCATCCAGTGCACAGCTGGCCACCTGGGACAGATATTTCATGAAAGAAGATATCAGAATGACCAAAAACATAAAGAAAGGTGCTCAGCATCACTAGACATGAGGAAAATGCAAATTACGATTACAGCGGGTACCTCTGTACCCACTTGAGTGACTGTGGTTAAAGAGGCTTAAATAGCAAATGCTGGCTGGCGAGGAAGTGGAGTAACTGGGACCCTCGTACACTGCTGGTGAGAATATAAAATGGTACAACTATTTTGAAAAACTGTGGCAGTTTCTCATAGGATTAAACATACCCTTTACCTAAGACCCACCCATTCCACTCCTACATATTTGCCCAAGAGAAATGAAAAAAGAAAAAAAAAAGTCTATCCTCACAAAGACCTGTACATACATTTTCCTAACAGATTTATACATAATGGCCCAAAACCTCAAATAACCCACATGTCCCTCAATAGGAAAGTGAACATTGAATAAACAATTGTACATCTGTATAATGAAATATTCCTACAGAATATAAAGAAACAAACTACTTATATCCGCAAGAACATGGGTGAATCTCAAAAACATTATTCTGGGTTTGAAAGAAGCCAGGCGCTACGAATACATCCTGCGTGATTACACTTCTATGACGTTTTTAGAATGGACAGAACCAAGCTCCAGTGACAGAAAGCAGCTCCGTGGTTGCCTGGGGCCAGAGGTGGGCTGTGAATGATTACATAAGTGGGCCGAGCGAGAATTCTGGAGTGACGGAAAGATTCTATATCTTGAT
The DNA here is from genome assembly GCA_004026545.1 of Mormoops blainvillei. NCBI lineage: Eukaryota > Metazoa > Chordata > Mammalia > Chiroptera > Mormoopidae > Mormoops > Mormoops blainvillei. The sequence continues at coordinate 50,221 of PVJD01004985.1, forward strand.
TGTGGTAATGGTTACATGGTTGCATGGAGTGGTTCAAAATATCAAACTGTGTCCTGGGGAGCAGAAACAGCAGCAGTCCATTACCAAGACTGTTCTTGATTCAAGTAAACAGGACCACTTGTTGATTTCAAGATGCCTTGTGCTTTTTTTCCGACATTAGGGTCTTTGATAATGCTGTCCCCTCTGCTGGGAGTGTCCAGCCCCATCTCCGTTGGAGACGTTCTGTCAGCCTGACACTGCCTCCTCTCAGTGATGTCAGCCTATCTAATTAGATGACCTTGATCTGTCCTACTCTGATTCTACCTGTTTCCTATTCTACCTGGTACTATAGTTGCTTGTGCCCCTTACTTGTCTTGTTCGCCAATGATCTGTAAGCTGCCTAAAGGCAAGGGCTCTGTACCTTCAAGATCATATCGTCTAGTAATGCATGTGAGCGTGGGCGTCCCTTATAGGTTTCTGACATAAATTAACTGCAATGAATTAGTTTATAGGTCCGAGTGAAGAGATGTGTGAGATCCTTTGTTTTCACATGGGGATACCTTGGAAAGAGACACAGTATTTTTCACTGATGTTCACAGTGGAATTGGGAGGATTTGCCCTTGGATTAGATTTTAAAATTGAAACAGCTACATGTGAGTTGAGTCTAGAAGGATACATGACAGCTTTATAGAGACATGTGGCAGTTGGGTCATGAAATGAAAGGGTTGCCAATGAAAAACTATTATTTGTTCTGGGGAACTTCTAAAACAAAGGAAAGATAATTTTGCTTTTGTGAAACACGAAAGCCGATAGATGGTAATTATTTTCTGCTTGGCTGCAATTGTGACTTCATAACATAATACCGTTTATTAATGACTGTGCTGTGTTAATTGGAGAAACAGGTATATGAAGACTATCTGTAAGATTTTAAATCTTATTTGAATCCTTAACTTTATGCAAAATGGCATGAAACATTATTTTTCAATGCCAGGTCTTTTATCCTCAAAGCCAGTGATTTTGAGTAGTGAGTTTATAGCCTTATCAACACAGAGAATCAACTAATTGACAGATTCTTACACAATTTGTTCCAAGAAATGCTAATCCTGAGATTAGAAAGATGCAAATGCTTTAACCCCCTGGCTACAGAGGAGAGAGAAGGAACTCCATCCTGCTCTTCAAGTGGCCCCCAGCCATTGCTCTCTTGGTACTAAGGTGGTGGAAAGGTGTTTTGTGTACTAATAGATGTAGACACAGATTTAAATTTTGGAGTTTAGGATTCTAGAACCTAGACTTTTTCTGGATTTACCAGGCTTTTGCGTGGTTCTCAGCATTCGTGTCTGTTTCTCAGTTGTATTTAGGGGTGTCGTTACATTAAACCCCTTGGGAGCAGGTGAACAGGAAACCCCAGTTAATGGCAGCCCCACTACTTTTTTTTTCACATATTATGCTCAGTTCTTCCCACTGGATACTGCTGAGGGTCCCGAGATAATCACCACGTTGAAAACAGCCAGCATTTATTGAGTGCCAATGGTGTATTAAGCACTTTACAAATGATTCTATAAGATAGGAATTATTATCATCTCCATTTTACAGGTGAGCAAACTGAGACTTGGATTAAGCAAGCCTGCCCAAGGTTACACGTTAGTAAATGTTGGGATTTGAACCATAAATATTTTCTTATTTTGGGGTCAGTTTTTAAAAACGTACGCTTTCACTGCTGTAATCATTGACCCTAGAATAAGATTAGAAGGAGCTGAACCTACTACCACAAATTAAGCCTGCAGTGTTTACAGACACACACTCTGATCCAGATAGCTTTTGCTCAGGATGGGCAAAGTGAACTCATGTGCATCCGAAGTGGGCAACATTGATCTTCTTTTCTGTCTTCGACTGAAAGCAATAGCCTTTCGAGTCAGCACATATATATATATCCAAATATAACCAATACATTTGCCCTCCTAGTATTTGGACTTGAAAATCTAGCTTTAACAAAAATCTGTCAATGCATGGTGAATAGATTCGATGTATATGCACCCGTCCCCAGAATGTAAAAGGTTATGATTTTGCATATTTGTCATAAAGGGCTGCAGGACCCATATATTATTGAAGTGCGCTTTTCTAATGGGGATAAATGTACCGCACTGTGGACTCTCAAGATGACAAGATACACAACTCATGCTCAACGAAGCAGGGGGAAATATATTATCCCTCTGCCATGCTGTGACGTGCACATATTCCATTCAAGCTCCACGAGGGCCTGAAATCCAGAGAGAGATCAAAAGAAAATACAGACTTCCAGTGATGACTTTTCCAGCAGTTTCTGTTGGCTCAATGCTATTTGCATAGAGTGCAGAAGGCTCAACGGCTTCTTCAAAAGAGGAATTTGGTTAAAACACTATGTTTTATAAGCTTTTTTTCTCCTGCGAGTTACATTTCTCTAAATTGTCTGAAAATCCAGGGAGATTTATAATAAATAAAAAGGGAAAGAGTTGTATGCCAGTGTAATAATAATAGGACGTGGAAAATTTTTTTAAAGTTACATTACAAATTTTCGAAATACCTTTAAGTTCAGGTTTTTATTTCCTGAGACGTAGTTTTAACAAAACTTGTCTCGCACCATTGTTTTTCTCTGGCTTATTTTCTTCTGTTCTTCTCGTGGCTGCACTTTACAAATGAAAAAAAGGTTACCCTAGGTGAATTAATAACTACTCTGGGCAGATACTGCTCCTTTTATTTAGGATTGCAAGGAGAAAAAAATAGCATAACTGGGGGAGTGACTTTGCACAAGAGTTATAATGCTCAGTTGTCGTGTCCCGCATCGTGCATAGACAGTGGGAGCTGGCGGAGTTGTCGTGAGGTGGGGTGGGGGACCTCAGAGGCCGGCAGAAACTGTTCAGCAAAGCCTCTTTGCTCCGCATTCCAAACTCGGCCTGGTGTGTCGTGGAACCAGAGAGATCAAGCATTGCACGCACCCCCCTCTGTGGAAATATAAGGTGTGAAGAGAGGTGTTAAAACTCTGGATATCAACTCCCTTAGCAACACTAAACAGATTTCAGGCTGTCTGGCGGCGACCCAAGGGGCCGGAGCCAGCTTTCGAGCCATCGCAGATTCAACTGCTTTGACCTCTGAAGCACAGAGACGGCTTCTGCAAGGGGATTTTGCATTTGCTTAGGAAACTTGACAGTAGCTGCAGTGTAGAGAAGAGAAAACTGAGACTTACAGAGCCTCTTGGTCATGATGAAGTTCACCTGGTACAATAGATACAGTTCTCCCTCACCTGTCGAAGGCTGGAGGTTCGTATCCCAGGGCTTCCGGGGGCGCTGCCGAGTCCTTTGGGATGAGGCTCTCTTGTCACTGCTTCGCTTTTCTTGGGGTGCTTCAGAAGGATGAGTGGCACTCTCACTAACACGGAAGAAGGGATTAAAACCCAGATAAGGAAAATGGGGGACATCTGTGATGGTGTCAGCAATAAAAAAATAAATTTAAAAATAAAGCAGATAAGGAGTGCTTGACATGTTTTTAAAGGAAATGTCCAAGAACTTGCCTGCTACAACTTTTCTTTACATCTCCTTGGCCCAAACTTAACTGCATGGCCACGCCTAGCTGCTAAGAAGTTGGGAAATTAGTTTAACTTCTGGGAGTTGGCTGCTCAATGAAGAATCGAGAATACGGTTACCGACCGAGAACGTGCAAAGGATTTTGGGGTGGTAACCTGCCGTTTTTATAGTGAGATTAAATAATTGCTTAAGATTGCCCAATTTTCTAATGGCAGAGGTTAGAAGTAGGTCTTCTGGTGGTACAGCGCTCTTTGAATCAAATATGACCATCTAAACCTAAATAGGGACAATTTATATAGAGAAGAAAATGAGAATAAAGACCATTATGATTTTAAATTTGAGCTAGAAAGCTTGGTTTTAAGCATCCTTCCACTCATGCGTTTTTGCCTATTATAATATGATTTCTATTCTATTTAGTTTTATTCTCGTGAGCTTAAAAATGTTTTTAAAAGACTTAGGATATAAAGATGATATTCCAGTTTCCCTTCCGGCAACACCTAGTAGAGCAGTGAGAACCACAGTGTCTTTTAACTTGCGGCCACAAATCTCAGGCGGGCTGTGTGCACTCGCTGAGACAGTTTCCCCCTTTCTCTTGCTTTCGTAGCTTCTGATACCTGTTTCCTTCACTTTCACCTGATGACCTTGTCTGTTATTTCACTGGGAGAATAAAGACGAACACGAGAATTTCTGCCGCTTCCCACCACCACAAATCCACCCGTCCCTGGGTCCGTGGACATGGCTTCCCTTTTGTTACAGTGGATGAACGGTCCAGTTTCTTTGAAGCCCAGCTGCACGCTTCCGCGCTAGATCCCACCCCGCCTTGCCTACTCATGAACTTGGCTCCCGCAATTATTATTCTTTCTCTGGCACCAAGTTCTCCTTCTCTATACAGTCATTCCTGCCAGCATTCAAAGGTATTCGAACAATGTCCCGAGACCAGATTTCACATTCCTTTTCAGGTATTTTTTGCTCTTCTTCAAAGAGGGGCTTTATGTTTTATATTCATTACTTGACTCCTTCCACTCAGGCTTTTATCCTCAACACTCCACTGAAACTCCTCTAGTTGGCTCCCAGTGTTTTCCATCTGACCACATCCTGGAAAGGCCACATCCTACGGGCCTTTCTCGATCTTGGTCTTTCTTGACCTGTCGGGAGCACTTGACCCAGTTGTTCACTTCCGTCCTCTGGAGGCACAGTTTCTGCTTGGCCTGGGTCTTTCTGTTCTTGCTTTGTTTCCTTCCTGTGCCTTCCCTTCATTTTTTTAATGGTGCTTTCTCTTTCTGACCTGCAGAATTTGGGGGTATCCTAGCGCTTGACCTGTTGGCAGTTTTCTCGACTTTTTCTGGGTTCTCTCCCTAGCTGATCTCATTCTCTGTCATCACTTTCAGGCTCATCTCCATCTAGGTGGTTCTAAATTCACATCTTCAGCCTTTTCCTTTTTCCTGGGCTCCGGACTCGCACGTCTCCTTCCATCCTCAGCATCTCCACTTGGATGTCTGAGCAGCATTTTCAAATTAAAATCTTCAACCTCGAACCCTGGGGTCTCTTCTTCCCAACCGTTCCTTTCTCTCAGTTTCATCAACAGCACCACCGTGCACCGTGGGGTCAGGAAGAAAAGAACTGGGAGTAATCCTCAATGCCTCTCTGGCCCACTCACCTCACGTTTAATATCTCAGAAAATCATCTCCAGCCTCAAAATATGCCTAGAACTGAATCAGTGGCACCGTGTTCATCGTTTCTTTTCTAGTCCAAAAACCCCCCCTTAGACTCCCGATTGGTTTCTCTACCTCTAATGTTGCCCACCCCCAAGTCAAGAGCTCCAGAGTTATCTGATTAAAATGTAAATCAGGTTATATCAGTCACTTTCCTGCTCAAAGTCCCCTAGTGGGATTATTCACTCAGGATAAAAACCCAGCTCCTTTCCACAAGGCTGACCTTCCCTCTTCTTGTCCCCATGACCTCCCCTTCTGCCACTCTCAGCTCTGCCACAGTGGCTCTTCATGGTCCTCAAAACTATCAAGCTCGCTGCCCACCTCAGGGCCTTTGGACATGTTATTCCCTCCGCTTGGAAAGCTCCGCCCCCAGATATCTGTGAGGTTGGCTCCCCCGTTTTATACAGGCCTTCATCCTGATACCAGCTTCGCAGATATCAGACCCGCTGTGGGATACACTCGACCTTCACCTCGATCCCCTAACCTAGGCTCATTTCAAGTCACAGTGCTTAGCACTACACAACACTGCCTTATGCACACGCAGGAGTTTTGTGGTTTCCTTACTGTCTATCCCCACTACAGTGTGAGGTACTTGAGGGTGGAGGCTCTGTCTTGCTTATTCTATCCCCTGTGCCTAGAAAGGTTCGAGGCGGTGCGTGTGCGCAACATGTGAATGAACGATTCTGAAGCCTAGGGGAAACTTCAGTCGGTCAATTATCTGAAGAAGTACAGATGTATTTCTCTTTTCCTTGAATCTGTTCTAAGCGCCTAACCCTTAGGCTCTTTTCTTTCTGGAAGAACAAATCCATATGCAGGAGGATCAGCAGCAGTGGGGAAGCAAAGGTCAATCCGATCTCCACTCTGCGAGGTTTGCATCCCAAAGGTGGCGCCGCGGCCAGACACAGATCCATTAGCTGCTGAGCCCACAGTACACGTCAAATGCCGAAAAACAGGGAGAATTATCTTCTGAATCAAGCTATTCATGAGAAAGTCCTGGTGGCAAAGGAACGTCTCAGGCTCATCTCTCTAGTTCACAGAGGCATTCATTCCACACTTGTCGAAATGTATTTGGCTTGAAAATCGTGCTCAGGATGTTCCGAGGGGTGTCAAGGGCAACCGAGGTGGGGAGTAACGTGAGGAAGCAAGAAAACAGGCTCGGAGGACCAGGAGCATTTGTTTTTGGCATCCGTTTAAAGTAATTTTTCTGCGACAGCATTATCTGTGGCACCCGTTCCCCCACACCTTTACTTTCCATTTACATGAAAAGCAACGTGCATACTTTCCAGCCTCCAGCAACTCCTGACAGGTTTTGACTAGATAATTTGAATGCCAGGGAATCACAGCCATTTGTACAGGGGACATGAAAACAGCTGTTTAATACCTGAAATGCTCTCCTGCCGGTGGGGGATGGAGCATATTTCCTAAGTGAATATAGGTAATCCTGGGTATTAGGAACTTTGCTTCCTGTCTATTATGAATAGTATACTTTAGAGCGAAGGGGAATAGTATTCATTTAGGTTGTTTTACCCAAATTTTGCCAAATAATAGATGTCAATCATTTTGTGTTTCTAACTGAAAAGGGCCATACTCTGGGTTCCTGCTTGAGGTGCACAGCACCAGCTCTGACCGGTCATTCTGTGATTACTGTTGTCCCACGATAGGCAAAAATATAAAGGATGTTAAGGTCGCCTTTGGCAAAGATTCCCTTCAGTGTTCGGGCACCGGATACCTCAGCTCCCTTATCATCGTCCTGTACATCTTGCTAATCAGCCCTGAGGTGGCCCTGGGCTCTCCCCTGCTTTGCTCGTCTTCTCACCCCCTTCATGAAAACAAGATATATTCATGGCTAGATAATGAGCAAGGTTCGCCACCCAAAATATGCTCTTTGGGGATATTATGTTAAGCTGGTCATTAAACAAAAACAAAAACAAAAAGAGACTCGGGGAGAGCCTTTGATCTTCTCCCCACGTGCCTAAAAGAATTGAGGTAGAGCCAGCTGCTCCAGGAAGGGAGGTGGCCTCACACAACGGGAACGAAGTCCGGCAGACAGGCGAGGGTCTCGTAAAGCCTGTGTGTCTGCCTCTGCTCGGCTCCCAGTGTGTCTGGGTGGTGAGAATTTGCTCACCAAGTTTGCTTTCTCATCTACCTGTGAATCGCCCATCCTCCCCTTGAAGTTCCAGACCGTTCCAGACCGCTTCTCCTTCGTCCAGAAAGGCAAATAAGCCTCAAGTAGCCAGTTTATCTCTGGGTTCCCTATTCTTACAGAACCCCCATATGTATATAGGTAACAAATTGGGTTATTTTCTCCTGTGAATCTGTCTCACGTCAATTTGAATATTAGACCAGCCAGAGGAACTTAGAGGGATAGAAAGAAAATTATTTTTCCTCCCCTACACATTGATTTTCCTCCCACAAAATCAAATCAAATTAATGCAACTATCAAGGAATCAAAAGCAATTTAATGTGTTACTTCCCATGGATGTGTTATGAGGAATAGGATGTCTAATTTAGAATTTTAGGCAAAAGATATTTGGGGACTGGGATAGAAGAAAAGTCCCTTGAATCATTTTATTCCCTTCCTCAGCTTACCAATTAGATTGGCCTTGCCTTGGGAGTAATTTTATAAATCAAACCAGGCCCTGTTTGGCCCTTCCTCTTTTAATTAGTGTCCAGTGCAGACCTCTACCATTGCTGACCTGGTGTAGTCATACTTGGCTCTCTCATTTCTTTCAGCTTTTACTTACAATATTGATATGCCTTTGGAAAGTCAGTGAAAAATGTTTCTTTATAAATTTGGCCACAATCTCTGACTCAACTAGAGACAATTACTAGCTTAGAAATATCTTATATTTTTTAGATGGCAACTCCTCTCAGATAGAGCAGGCAACTCACGTGGAAGAATTTCAGTAAGATCAATGGAGCGTTCTCTAAAGAAGCAAACCCATTTAAGCATAAACCCAGTATTTTTAGTCTCAGACCTGAAATTCCTCTTTTTCTAACTCTTTGACCAGGCTCTCTGTGAAAACAGCCAGCTCTTCAGATCAGATTCTTAGGAACATGGGGTCATATTGGACCTTTATCCCAATATGGAAGGCTAGAAGGTGCTGGAGGCTAGAAGGCAGTGTGTTTTAAGTTGCCTGTCTCTCACCAATAGCTGCATGATTTCTAACTGAACTAAATCCCTTCTATCATCCATTCTTATGGTAATAGTGAGATCTGTGAACCTTTTGGAGGCTTTGGGATAAAAGAAAATATCATTTTTAACTTTCACTTCACTCACCACTTGGGAACACGACTTGTTCATTTCCTCTTAAGGAATCAGCTAAATAGATGACCTGCTCCCCTTGGCTTGGGAGAAATGGAAAGTACTGTTGGGAAAGGTGCTGGTGACGGCAACATTATACCCGCAATTGCCATTTAGGTTAGCCCTTGGTAATCGCCTGTTCCACCTCCCTGAGGCTGGCAATGCAGAAGCCGAATCACGTGCCCCAGTGCTCAGCGCTGGAATTGCTGAGCTCACCACTCCCACCCCTTGCCTCACTCAGTCCCTTTTTCATGGGGCCATAACCTTTTTATGGACAACGGGTGCCACGGGCCAGGGAGGTTCCTCACGCTACTTTACTCTCTGAGGCAGGCAGTGCAGATGTGGCATCAGAACCTGCTTTTGCTTGCTTTCTTTCCTTTCTTTCTTTCCTTTCTTTTCTTTTTTGCTGGAAGGAACTCAGCCAGTTGCTGTTATAGGACACACGGTAAGTTGCAGCTACTAGGAAGTCACCTGAACCCTTGGCACTCCGAGCACGGTCTCCAGACCAGCGGAATAGCGTCAGGCAGGAGGCTCATCAGAAATGCAGAATCTGGGCTCCAGCCCAGACCCAGTGAATCAGAACGTGCATTTTAGCAAGATCCCTGGTGATTCTTAGGCACATACGGTTTAAGTGTGAGGCACGCAGCCCTAAATTGCTTCATTTATTTTACCTTCAGCTTCCTGGGGAGACACACAGGGAGTGCCACAGGCACCGCATTTCTGACGTGTTCCTCAGCCCTCGTGTTCTGAGGTAGGAAAGTCTCTTCTTTCTTTGCCTTCTGTCCTGTCTTTGACGATATAAAACTTTTGATTTCATGTTTAGGTGTCCCTTCATACTTAACCATTGATCTTTGGAAAAAGAAATCAATATTTGCCCACAAGTCATTCCTTTAGGGGACCGTTTCAAAAGAAGAAAAGAATTGATGAATAATCTTAGCATCTGCTGCAACCTTTATAAAGCCTCAAATCTCATAGGTCAGTAGAGACTCTGTGATGATGACTCGAGTGTACAAGTACCGTTTGAAAAGGCATCGCAGAAATTCCTACCTAAGGCATGCCTCTTTATCCCTCCACTGAAGCAGCTAACACAAAGACCACCGGGGCCCGACTTGGAAGGGGGTAGTTCTCTGCAGAAAGTGGCTCAGAGGGATTTGCAACAAAGAGCTTCTCAAGATCAACAGCAGCTTGCTGACACTAGAGTAGATTAGAGGATTGAAAAAATGGTTAAAACAACATTAAGACCCAATGGCAGTAGTGGAGAGAGATGCCGTGGGGCTTGTGATGAGGTTCCATAGATGGAGGGGAAATGAAGAGGGGACTCAGGATTGGGAAAATCTTTTAGTTTTAACTGATAGTTAATAGGCTTAGTAGTTAATGCATGTAAGAAGCTGTCGTTCCAGGAGCTGAAGGTGTGACCCACCCTGACTCCAGGGAACCAGAAGCAATTTGATCCCTGTGCCCCAGGAGGACTGCAAGCCATCAGGGTAGAATCTGAGCCATTGTGCTCCAGGGAGAGGCTGCCACTGCCCAGGACACAGACAAGGAATCACCCAAAAGATCCTAGAAAAACTACCAGACTGCAGCTTGTATCTGATTAGCCATTTCCCTGAGTTCTAAACCCCTACCTACACTTTTTTCCCCACTGAATTCCAAATCCTTTACCTACAGTTTTTTCTCTTTTTGAAAAAGGTTGGCTTGAAAGGAAATGTAAGATGTTCTTTAGGTTACCGAACCTGCCGTCTTCTCAGGTTGCTGGGCATCGGATGAAAGTGCCTGTAAAGATTCAATCCTTGTCTCTACTTACTGGGTCTGGTAGTGACAGGCAGCATGAATGCTGGCTTTTCCGCTTTCAGAACAAGCCAGCAGCTTTCTGGAGATTGGGACAGGGAGCTGTTGAAGTTGATAAATTTAAGTGGTGTTTCTTTCTTGCATTCTTGAAAATATGATTTTTTCCCCATAGATATCAGTAAACATGCAAAGTCTATAATGTAGCATTATATGTCTCCATGAAGTTTTAAAATAGTTAAGTTGAATAAGTCTGTTATCTTATACTCAAGTAAATATAATTCCTCAAATTAAATGGTTTTTGCAGGTTCTCAGTTTAATTAGTATAATTTACATATGCAGACCCAGACACTGACTGTTCTAGCAAACAAAATGACAATTTGAGATGTGATTAACCAAGGCTGGGTTTTATAAGGCTTATGGCATCAGTCATTCTCTACTGTCAATTTGGAAAAGACTGTAAGTTATTGAATTCTTCAAGAATAATTGGAAAACCAAGACCGAAGTAGGGACTCCCTGTGCAAATGGGGCACCTGAGAATAGGAGTGCAGGGGAACGCAGATCTCCCACGGGAAGCACAGGCCCTCGCCATGCAGGCACATACGCTGCGCGCTGTGCATTTTGGGGGCACGGCGTCACGTGGTCCCCGTGAATGTTATTCCTCAGTTACAAAATGCGGCAGCTGGAAATATGGTCACATTCCCAGCGTACTTCTCATAAACTTGTCTTATTCACTCACGGTAATATTTTTAAAAATTCTGTAGTTAGCCTGGAGCCATGTAAAGTTTAGAGAGTAGCTCTAAAAATGCTCTTTTTACATGTCCTGCCATGTGATGGATGAAAGGGATCTGAGAAAGTTAAAAGCTAGTGCATTTTTTTTTTTTAATGGGGTAATGTGCTGGAATGATGTTTTGGAACCCCTTTCTCGGCATTACGAGTCTAAGCTGGCATTTGTATAAACAGAAGTTTAAGTGGCATCTGCAATGAAACATTTTACCAGTGTTACTCACTGTCCTGCACTGGTTGGGCATGTGGCTCTGGCATCCCCAGCTCGAGCAGAACCCCTCCTCTTTCACTAGTGAACTCTGTGATCATAGCCTTCTTCGTTGGAAGCATGGGGTTGCTCATAGTGTCTACATACTTCATGCAGTTGCCGTGAAGGCTGTGTAAACAGGATACCTGAAACCACTAAGAAAGCACCTGGCAGTGTCTGAATAAATATTGAGGACCCTGTGTTTTTAATCTAATCTTCTCAAGTCTGCCCTAAGGGCTTTTCTAACTCGCCTGGGAAGTTTGAAGCTAGACAGGTTCATGTTTAGTAATATTGCACAAACACCAAGAGGAGGGAAGGATCACTTTAAGGTGCATAACTGCATTTACAAGGAGGTGATGCTATGGGAGAAAAAAGCAACTGTCACTCTACTCACCCTGTAGGTCTGGAATCTGAGTTAGGAAGGAATAGGAGGGGTGTCATTGAAAGGGGTTGGGGCATTTGTTGCACCCGCCGTTAAAACTCCTACCCTCTCACTCCTTCCCTTCCTTCCTTTGGTGACAAGGTTAGTGGGGCTGTCACAGTGCTGGCACCAAATAGGCCTGGTCATCCTTAGCATGCGGGTGAATTGCACTTCCTGCCTACATATACTTGGGTGACCCACGGGTTTGCTTTTTGGCTAACGAAGCATGAGAGGGAGCGGTGCTTGTAACTCTTAGGAAGAGCCTGTAATGCAGAAGGCTTGATTAGTTAAGCTTTTCTCCCTTCTGCTTGACTGATCGCTCATGCACACGGTCGGAGGGAGCGACCACAGCTCCCTGAGGACCTACGAGGAACAGAGGCCCCTGCTGGCCTGTGCTGGACACGTAGCGTGAGCCCGATACAAAGCTTCATGGGCTCAAGACACTGACATTTTGGGGGTCACTCGTAAGGGCATTATATACTACTGGCTCCGAGAGTCTCTCTGAGGCGTACAGATTACGTTCTAGCATGGCCAGTATGTGGCATTCCTTGTAGGTAGTAATTTTCTGATTCTTCTAACATAAATATAGATATTACATAATAAAGTAACTCGTTTATGTATTTTGAGAAGTCAGTAATAAATAATAAACATGTTATTTGAATGTCATTCATTGTCTTAAAAATGAACATATGACCTTTAGCAAGTTAATTTTGCCTACTTGAGTCCAACATTAAAGAGAAACTGAGGTAGAATATGTTTCTGTATCCTACTCTCAATTCCAATTATTTTTAAAGAAACCTGAGTAAATTTTATCTGACTGAGGATAAAAGTCTGCAAAATTACTGACTAATTTTCTGGAGAAAAAAAATAAAGAATATTAGAATTCACACAGATTCCTTCGTACAAAATGACATCGAACCAGCAATCAGATATAAAATTATTATTGATTTTTCCATTTTATTTCTGGCATTGTGAGGAGTTGACATACGGGGACTGCAGCAATGAGGGCTGTGTTTCGAACTCAATTCAACCCCTTTAAATAAAACAGGAAAGTATCTCACAAAAAGTCTCTGAAAACTGGAAAATGGAAAATGTGACTACGAAGAGAGTAGGTCTGGAAAAATATCGATGAGTTTAGAAAACAATTAGGTGGTATTCACTTATTTCTTGGGTAGAAAATTTGTATTTTATGGACCTTAAAATATTATTCCATAGCCAATTGAAAGATATAGATAATATAGATTTATAACTAGCATAGATTTATTTTAGCACTTCTGCTAAAATAAATTTAAGGAAATAAATGTAAATGATATGAGAAATTAGTATTTTCAAAAACCAAAGCAAAAATCTGAAAAAGATGGGCAAGTGATTTATCAGATATTAAATTCCACATTCCATAGGACATTTTAAATTCCTATTTTCGGTGATCGTATCTGCCGTAATGTATTTTATAGGAATTAAGTCTTCAATTCTAATGTTTTAAAAATTATTCTTGATTATTCTGTTACCTTAGTGATAGGTGATAGAAGTATCAAGGTCTAGTTAGATGAATTTTTTTCCTCAAACCAAGAGATGTAATTTTGGTCACCTGTTAGAAGTAATACTAGCTTATTTATTTAGTAACCCACATTGAGTATTTTCCATATGTTCTTCTTATGAGTTATTTTATTTAATAATCCTCCATTTTAGGGAATCACTGAAGGGCACTGTTACAGAATGGCTGTGGGCTACCCTAAAAAAATGCATGGCCTATTTAAGTTCTCCCTAGCCCACGTGGATAAAAAGTCTGGATTCAAAGGAGAAGAGGGAAGGGGCACCAACGCCTGGTCCCCATTCTCTCGTCGCTGGACTCTGGGTAGAAGGTGCATCTGGCCTTCCTTACCCTTTGGGTGCAGCTGTATTACAGCAGCTAGTATGATAATGGCCCCTTGGACCTCACTCGGAGGCTCAGACCCCTGACCTTCCCACCCCAGAGAGGGACAGACTCGGAACGTTGGATCCCAGGACATTTCTGTAATGAAAAGTTCTATTGCTAACCATGACAGCACACATGTGTGCCTGACTTGGTACAGAGACTTCCTTAAATTCAACTTCGGTACAAACCACCTTTATCACACCTTATACTTCGATCCTTCTAAATCACCTTTGATTCGTTAAATTTGGACTTTCTTGTATCGGGTGATGAAAAGCGAGCTGTTGCGTAGTGAAACTCTGTGCCAGGCAGCTGCTGTCTTTTTGTATGGTCGCTTGTCCAATTATTTGAGTATCGGATTGCATTGTACTTGATTATCTAAAAAAACGATTTGAAAATGGAAACCTGAAAATGTTAAACATGATAACAAAGCAGAGATGGAAATTCTTTGATCTACTGAAAGTGACCAGTCTTTAGGCCCAGAGACTCATCGGCATCAAGATGCCTTCTGTGTATCAGCTAAGGGAAGAAAACATAAAGAGTGCATATTTCAGAAATGTAATCATACTACTGTTAAAGAAGTCATGTGTTCGGTGTTTGTGAAAATGCGCCGTGATCAGCAAACATTTGGGGATCACATGCTTGAGGAATTACTGTTTTGCATAATCACACTTGCTTCATGTGCCTTTATGTACACCATACTTCTTATATTGATTTAGAAAAATATTATCCTTCAGCCTTAAAATTATTCTGCACTTATTTTGCGCATTTTTCTACTCTGTGCTTTTAGGCTCAATTATGGTTATTAGGAATTTATTAAACCTAAAAATGCATTAGGTGTGTGATGGCTGGTATACAGCCTTTAAATCCACTTTTCCTGCAGCCTTTCTTGTACCTGTATGAAATTCACCCTGACGTGTGGGCGTGTGTGTATTTTTTAAACAATTCCCTGAGGCTCACACTCTAAATCTTTCTCAGAGTATTTTTATGTCCTGTGGCTCTAACTAAGAGTTTCCTGGGTGAGTTCAGAGAGCATCTTGTCAGTCGGCTTTTGATTTTTAATAAAACCCATGTTCTCACAGTTAGGTTTTCTTCCTGTCCTAGGGCTGGTGGGCCAGTGTCATTTCAATGGCCATTATTGCTGGGGAGATGGAACCACGCAATGTCATTGAGCGAGAGTGTAAAAACCAGCTTTCGTCGCTTGCTTCCAAGTTCCTTACCACTCTCGTTTCTCAGGAGCATTCCGTTTCACAGAAGAATGGAGCATTTAAAAAGCACACCCAAACAGGCTTCTCTTTATCTGTGCAGATGAGGAAAGGTTACACAGACCACATTAAAAAAAGAACAATATAGTCCACACGTTGAAATCTCGCTGGCTTCCTCTTAATTTGTCTTGGAACTGTGGAGCAGTTGAAGAAAAATATGAAAATAATATTCTTGGGTTTGAACCAGGGAGTTCAAGCTCTCTCGAGTGGCTTCTTTGGCTCAATGAATCATTTGTGAGACTCTAAAGCATTGAATTTGCCATCTGAAAGTGCTGGAATTAGATGCAGAAATTTTCTATGTCGGGGAATCATAGATTCTGAAGTTCAGCCTGACTTTTCCCTTTTTCCTTCACTTTAACCCCCTTTTTGGAACATAATTATTTTTCATGTAAAACTACAGGAATCTTAAGTGCACCCTCCCTAGACAATCTCTCTCTTTCCCCCTGTGTCTCATTTTCTCTCTCTCTCTTCTTTTTTCTTCCCTTTTCCATTCAGGGCAGTACGTGTATAGCAGCTATTTCGCTGGAAAGCTCATTGCATTGTCTATTTTGTTTTAACATTCAAATGCTCAACTTGAATTCCTGTCTCTTTAGGCATCATGTAAGAATGGTACGCATTGGAGTTGTAAGATATAATTTCTTTTCTTCTCTCTCCACTCCTTGTCTCCAGCAGCCCTGTAAAATAGCTCATTGCTTTGCATTTCTCAAGCATTCAAGTGTTTATAGACTCTAACGATCCTGCGCTCTCACTACCCTTTCATAAGCAGAAAATGATAGCCGAAGATGGCACGTTTCCCGGGGAAGCGACCCGAAAAGCGCAGGCAGGCTGACAGAGCTGGCGTCGGGGAAACAGCCATAGGCGTGGGCTTTTCAAGCAGTTGTCCCCGTCAACTCAAGTGCCACGTTTAATGGCGTAAGGACCGTCCAACTTCATTTTCTAGGAGAAAAGATGTTTGAAAGATGTATTTGGAAGTTTTCTCCATGAGTCTCCTTTTGAAATTCAGCATAAGAGCTCAGAGTGGTCCCATAGCACAGGGGAAAAAAAAAAAAAGGAATACCAAATGAATGAAACAGATGGGGCCAATGGGAAGTGAGGGCTGCTGTAGCAAGGTGACTGTCCGTGGAGCCACAAAGCCAGGTATGACGAGTAATTAGTGACTTATTCTTCCGTACACATGAACCCATAAGAACAAGCCCTTAAGACATAGTGCTATGGCAAGAAAAACCGATTAAAATCTGTAAGAATGCTTCTAGCGCTAGGCTTGTATTGCTTTAGTTACATGCTTTTATTGGCTGTTATCAACTCTGGGATTCCTAGGTGGGAGAATTCCAGTGACTATAGCTGGTTGTGAAAAGGGTCAGTCCAAACTTGGAAAGACTTGGGTGCAGTGGCTAGCCAGGCCCATGGATTGGATTCGGGGCTGCAGATTGTACGTGGTGATGCGAGTAGGCCTAGGCAGTGTGGAATCGGAGTCCTGCTGTTAGGGAGAGGGAGCTTAGGCTGCAGGAATTGACAAAGGTCATGCAATAACGGTGGTAATTGCATGCCAGGTCCAGTTCTAAGCACTTTACATGACTTGTCTCGTTAATCCTCACACAACTCTGGGATGTGACTGTTGTCCCCACTTTTCAGGTGAAGAAGCTGAGGCATGGAGAGTTTAAGTAACTTGCCTGAGGTCACATAGGAAATAAGAGCCAGGGTCAAGGTTTGAGCCTGTGCTGTTAACTCCCACACTGTCCTTCAAGTAGGCAAGCAGCTTTGGGGAGACCCAGTCTAGAGCCTAGAGGGCGACCACCTCAGACACTTGGTGGGGTGTATGCATGAGGCCATCCACGAAGCATTTGGAGGCCAGTGATAGCTCACAACTTAACCACATTTACTGATGCAGTAACTGCAAGTTCAGAGTTCCCGTGGTCTTCGGGACCGAGCCCTGATGCATTTCCCTGTGATTGTTTTGTCTCCGACCCCTCTGAGTGATGGCTGGTGGAGATGTGGCTGCAGGAGTTCGGGATCGCCTATCAGTAGAGAACACTGGCTGGGGGAAAGGAGTTGTTCTCTGGTCCTGCCCCAGAGGAACGTGGGAGAGCTTCTGCAGGTGCTTAGAGCGCGCCTCCACCTGCATCCCAGGGCCCTGAACTCCGTCCGGTGCCCACTGCTAATCCAGTCACTGCCGGGGGCATGGGATTGCCCCGGGGCTGCCAGGAGCTGGGGGTGGGGCGGCTGGCCTTTCCTGAGCCACAGGAATCTGGGGGGTGGTGTCTGGTTACCTAAATAAAATTGCAGATCTCCAAGGGAAAGGAGGAGAAGTGGGGGAGCTGGGTGACCACCCACAATGGCTGCCCTAGGGAGGCTGCATGGTGTTCTGGGAGCTGTTGATTATCAAAGAAACCCAGAGGCTCACTTCTTAGAACTGGTAAATCTGGGGAGAGTTTGATTCAAAACCCAGCTTCCTGGTTCGATACATAGTTCTAGAATGGAGCAGTAACCAAGGCAAATGAGATGCTGTGCCATTTACCTACCAGCCTAGGATTTCTTACGTCTCTTCAGTTGGGAAAACTGGTTTGAGGCGGTGGCTTCGGTGAAGCCAAGTGGACCTTCCTATGATTGGTAGAGCCAAGTGCATCATTACAAAACGAGGCATTACAAGTTGGCAGGCCGGGTCTGCGTTGGACTCAGTATCTCACGCTCTTTTCTATTTCCCATATTTCCCAAAATTTATTTTTAAATAAATAAACAGGTTTTATACAGGGAGTGAAATTGTATTGGTCGATCGATTTTTAGGTTGTTTTTTTCTAAATACAACCGTGAAGTCGGTAAAATGTTTCTTTGGTCCCCAGTGCTGTGCTTCGGGCAGTGGTGACAAATACAGTGTCCCACACTACTGCTCCTGCCTCCAACTGCCATGGCAGACGTCGGCCATTCATCACGGCCCCTTTCCCGCTGAGTGCGGCCGCCGCTAGAAATCATTCTCCACTCAGCGCTCAGGGCTGCCAGCGCAGAGCTGGCAGGGAAGTGGAAAGTATTTTGCGTGCTTGCCCTGAGAGCTCTGTTTCGGAGCGGTGGCACAGGCGGGCAGAGGGGCAGTTCGGAACTGTGGGTCAAGTCAGGTGACTGAGCTCCGAATCAGACCGGCCCGGGTTTGAAACCAAGCTGTGTCACTAACGAACTGGGCAAGTTAACTTCTCCGAGCCTACTTCCTCTTTGTAAAGTGAGATTGATGATAGCAGTTTCCTAGGTTACTTGGTGATGTTAAACGAGATGGACTGTGTACTACTGGCTCTCTCAGTGCTAGTTCATGTTGCCTTTATCGCAAAACCTAGACCAAGGGGACAATATGATAAACGTATTCCCAGTAACATGCAAAAAGTATTTGCATTTTAAAACTCTCTTTCATAAGAGGAATTAATTGTAGCGTTTTATGTTATGTTCAGGAGTCAAATGTTTTGCGTTGGCGCTTCATTTGCCTAAACCGCTCAGACCATCATTGATTCTACCTAAAGGCGCATTGCAGTTTCTAAAATGTCAAACTTGGCAGGGACTAGTGTTTTAGGGAATTACAGATTGAGGAGAATCCATAATCTTCGCCCTTGAGGAAGTCAAGCCAGAGGAACACAGTGACAAATAAACATACTGTAGAATACAAATAACTAAAACCTGGACATGTACCCACAGATACTAAATTATTGTTCCATAAATGTATTCACTTCTAAAATGTCTGCCTAGGCAGACAGATCAATGAAACAGAATAGAATCTTAAGTAGGTCCAAATACTTAAGGGGATTTAGTATATGATAAAGGTGGCATTTTAAATCAGTGAAGAAAGATAGGTTATTTAATAAATGGCACTGAGACAACTTTTTAGCCAGTTAGGAAAAAAGGTGGGCTCTCTATGCTTTAAAGAGAAAATGAAGAACTATACAAATTTTATAAGGCATCATGGAGAAAAAGTTTTAGGTGATCTTGGTGTGAATAAGACCTTCTCAAGTA
This sequence comes from Mormoops blainvillei, assembly GCA_004026545.1. Taxonomy (NCBI): domain Eukaryota; kingdom Metazoa; phylum Chordata; class Mammalia; order Chiroptera; family Mormoopidae; genus Mormoops; species Mormoops blainvillei. Next base: position 69,176 of record PVJD01004985.1, read on the forward strand.
AGAAACAACCTAAGTAGACTTTTAAAAGCAAGAGTGATAGAGATTAATTTTTCTGTAAAATATTAAAGCTCCTCTATGGAAAAATACAGTAACTGAAGGCACAAGACAAAACTGAAAAACATCTGTCATGTCCAGTCGTATTCCAAAGAGGTTGCACCAGTTTTTACTGCACCTGTGATTTTTATGCAGCTGTATCTTCAACATATAAATACAGGGTTCTCATGTGTCACCAAGAATAATACAAACAGATCTCACAAAATAGACAAAGTCCCATTCGTAATTAAAGGAATGCAAATTCAAACCGTAAGACAGTTTCTACCTATCACGTTGGTGATCATTTTAAAATTTTGAAATTCACCATGGATGCTGGTGTGAGGACACCTAGACATGCGCGCCGTGCAGGAATAGTAAAAATTAGTACGGCCTCTTTGAAAGGTGCCTGGGCAAACATTATCAAAATGTAAAATGTGTAAACCTTGTAAGTCCCACTTCTAGGAACTTGGCTCCTCGTTTTATTTTCACGTCTCTGCAGAGAGGTCTGGACACAAATCGTTCATTGCAGTTTTACTTGTACTGGTAACGCCAAGAACCACAGGAAACAACCGCCATGTCCATCAGCAAGAGACAAAAATGTGCCGATGCAGTCATGTAAGAAATTGTTACATAGCCATTAAAAAGAGTGTAGCTACGTGTGTTGATTCGGACACATCTTCAAGATATATTGTTAAGTTAAAATGAAGGAACTTATCCACATCCATAGACGTGTATTTGCGTGGGAAGGTTCTGGAAAGGCATACAAGAAGCTGTTGACTGTGGTTATCTCTGGGGAGTAACTCAGGGAGACTAGGCTGGGAAGGTGACTCACTTTTCTTTGGATACTTATTCTACCGTTTGAATTTCTGACCAAAAAGCATGTGTTGTTTGCCTGATAAATGGGCGGGTTCATGGGCAGATGAAGTGATAAGCAAACAAATTGCATGGGAATTTTTCTCAGCTTATTTCTTCCATCCATGCTACACTTACTGCCTCCCTCACGTCACTGAATCAAAAATAAGGACAGATTATTATCAGAGGACAAGAAATTGAAACCGTTCTGGAGAGTAGGAGGCACATGTCTTCGAAGAGCAGCACCAGCTGTACACACAGAAGAGACCCCTGTGCACATTGAAGCTGTTCGACGGTCCTGTCCACTCAGCTTACAGTCACCTGAGGGCAGGTGGAAGGCGGGACCTTGGAACAGCTGGCCTGTAGAATCAGTTGAAACAGCTGGGCGGGCAGCCTCTTCCCCGAGCCTTGCTTTTTCTAGAAGGGGTTGTAGAGTGACGTGCCCACCGCAGATGAAGCCTCTGTGTGTGCTGGGTCCGCAACAGCAGAGTGTTACCCTCTCTGGTTCCCGAGAGCAAGGGCGCTTGGGGCTCATCTTTACCGAAAGGCATCTGTCGATGCGTCCCGCCGAGGAGGCTGGACTGGAAAGGCCGCAGAACTGGCATTCTCAAAAACCAAGGTGCTCAAGCAGGAAAGACTCACCAGACACTGAAAGACAAGCATCTCTATGAAAGCGAGACACCGAATCAAGAGGGCAGAAGAGCTAATATCCAAAGAAACAGAGTTAATATAGCAAATAGAGGATATTAAAACAAGTATAATTAATATCTTCAGGGATATGCCACGGAATATTAAGGATATTGTAATCATAACCATCAAGCATATTTAATTAAATATTTGGAAATAAAGTCCTATGATAAGTTTTCTTTAGTATCATGAGGAATTAATTTTTCCATGAATCCAACAAGTGTGTTGAACATATTTAGTGTCAAGCACTGCAAGATGTCGTAAGTCTAATAATAGCATACTGTCCTATGCTTTTTGGCAAGTGTTTTCTCATATGCTCCCAACACATCCTTGTAAGGTGACAAGGGGCAGGACAGCCTGTGTGACACCTCATTTTACACTTCAGGAGATTGTGGCTTGGGATGGAGTTAAATATTTTGCTTACAATGAAACAATCAGTGGCAAAGCTGACATTGGCCTGCCGGATTTTAAATTTCACATACATAACACTTCTAAATCACATGGTTTTTTTGAAAGAAATGGAATGCTCATACTACTTTATAAAGCAAACTAGTCACTGTGACTTTTTCTGAAGTCAGGGCACGAGAGCACTGAGAAGATGCACCCGTGAGGAATTATTGGGTTTTTGTTTTCTACTTGTATTTAATAAATAGCACTAAGTACAAGATTCCTGGAGGCAGCTGCTGTGTGTACATACAGCTTGGATTTATGGTCTCAGGAAATAACATGGTAGGAAACTTAAGTGCCATGCCTTTTTAAAAAGTTTTGTAGGTTGTCTGTTTCAGGCTGGAAGAACTAGGTCATGAGGGTGACCACAGAGTTATCAACAAATTTAAGATTTTTTTATGTCAGTGAAACGTGGCTTATCCCCCGATTTTGACAGCGACCGCATGGACTATGGCTAAGAAGCAGCTCCGGACCCTCTGTGTCTGCGTCTCGGGACTTACTGTAAGGCCGGAGCTCAGATTTGCAAGGACACTGGGGTCGCTGTCCAGCCTGATCACAAATGTCCTTATCCCTGTGGACGTCTTCCAGGAATGAAATCGCTTTCTCGAGTTCTGTTTGGATTCAGAGAGCTCGTAAACAGGCCCAGCCTCTGCCGGTGACGCTGCACAATGCCTGGGCTCGGCGCCATTGAACTGTAAAGTACCATGAAGAGTGTCAGAAAGTTGAAATTAACTTTTTATTAGCATGACACAGCTGTGGGCTGTTTCATCTTGTCAGCAGCCAATTTCTGGGTCTCTCGCCTGCCTTTTCATAGACCTCACATTGGTTCACCTCCAGCTATTTCTGCCGTCCTCACAGGCTCTGTCCTGCTCCTTGTCAGCTTTTTCTAGTCCCACCGCTTCTTTATGTGGCTTTTTGATGTTTCAAAAGAAGCGTGGAATGTGATAGAGCTTTCATTTTCAAATGTGCTTTCACCGGCTTTGATGCCTATCAGAACAGTAGCCTCGAAAGATTGGGTGAAGGAGAAATGGGGGCCAACTCCCCCAAGGGCCGACTGAATCACCTCACTTGGGCTCTGCTTTTCCGTGCGTGTCAGGAACGTGGGTTAGACAATAAGCCCTCACTTCCCTAGACTTTGAGAGCCACCTGCCAGTTTTGTTGCCTACACACCTGGCAAAATACAGACCTCCAGTGGCCGGACTCACACGGGCCTGAAATGGAAGCGTCCCTGACATGGCCGTGAACGTGACCTTTGTTCCCCTTCTGAATAACGAGGGTTAGGTGGGCGGTTCCTGCCATGCCTCTCCGTCCCTGTGCTTCTCCATTTGGCCACCCAAGCAGCCACCTTGCTTTTGCCCGTGAGCATTCGAAGCCATGACCCCTGGAAAGAAATCCCCTGAAACAGCTGAAGAGTATGTGAATATTTGCTCTGTTATATAGTTTTGATTTCTGAAACACCATGTTTCAACTTTCAGCGGGAACAAACTGCCTCTTTCTGGCATTCAGTAATGGTACATTTTGTCCCTCAAAAAGATTTGATGAGCTTGGATGTTGGACAAGGTCTCCTAAGGATTAAGGGAGAACAGCAACAACAACAACAAAGTAAAAATTTGACCTAAGTTGTAAATATTTCTGGTTTTAAAGTATTCTGTTGCTTGAATTTTCTGTGATTTTAGCAGCTTAGGAAAGAGCAGTATTGGACTCTACCTTGCGGAGCCCCATCAAAGTTAATGACAGTGAAAAAGTTCTCCCCTAAGGGACATAAAGACGTCTGAATTAATACCACTTGAACTTCTTTATTTGAATAACTGTAATCACGCACCTGGTAAATCCACCCAAAAGTCAAATTCTCAGTTAAAACTAGAGGCAAAAATCAATGGGCCCAAATTACTGAGAAGATAACAGAGGTTTGATTTTTTCGTATTTAGATTTGGGCCATCCCTTCTTTAGGTTTCCCCAAATTTATTGAATATTCTTGTCAACTTGAGGACAATAGTTCATTTGTCTCAGAGGAATCTGCATCAGACAAGCGAAACGAAAGCACAATCTAATTACCGAAGGAAGGTGTTATTCAAATTACTGTTCAGTTCTGCAGGCATTCTGGGTGAAAATATGACAGAGAGATGAGATGGTTATCTTGAGGTTCTTTTACTCCTTGAAGACACTCTTCTAAAAGTGTTCATTTGGCGAGTACATGATGTTAAAAATGATACAGATTTAATAAACATCACTTGGAATGACGTTCCAGCACCTACTGGGAATGAGAATAGATTTGATGGTGAAGAATACAGCCCTTCAGAGTGTATGAGCTTTGGGGACCCTGGTCATTCTGTGATCTCACCTGGCAGAGAAGGTAAGGATTGCAGTTTCAGGTGTCCCTGGGCAAAGACCACGCCCCTCCAACCTAGATGGCTCTTCCCTTCCTGATGAAGGCAACCCAGTAAAATATCCTCGGAGTGGCTGGCTGGATTCTGGACTGCAGGGGATAGGTAGATCTGGTTGTGTACAGATTATTGTTGGCTATTTCTAAGAGTTATTTTTCAACCCTGTTTAATATTTTAAGAACCAAGTGTCACATTTATGGCAGATCGTGCAGTAGATGCAGTCGACTTTGAAGAGCTAGGCTCCAGCATTTTGTAACTGGAAATCTGGCTGTTCACCTTGTAGAGTTAGTGATAGAGAATGTGAAATAAAATACCTTAACTATGGAGAGGAATATCAATTGCAAATGATGTTCTGCCCTAAAAAATATGGAGACAATTATGCATTTGGGCTTTTGGTTCAGATGAGTCCATGTTTAACAAGTGAGCTAGCCTGTTTTCCCTAAGTGCTTCTAGGAATTCTCCTTGAAGAAAGTCACAAAATCAGGGATATAAGAGAATATAAGGATAGTGGATAAAGCCCAGAGGTCAAATATTTAAAACTGAGAATGAGCTCATTTAAGAACGGTCCAATAAATTCCACGCAGAATGCTCCTCCTGAGAGGTGGCTTATTCCACACACTGAGTATTTCTGATTATATGTTGAGAAGTGACATTAACTTTCATTTCTAAAGGTGAATGTGCATATTAGTCATGCAGTGATTTTGAAGAACATACTCAGTATTTTGAGGGCTTCCTGTATATTTTTATATCTTTAAACATTATGTATGGATTCTCACTGGGGAGGATTCAACCATTAATACAGAGTATACACAGTGAAATGCTATTCCCCTCCTGCCTTCCGTCTCTCCTATATCCATCCCTGGAAGTGATTCCTCTTACTAATGTTACATAGCCTGGCATTCTCTTTCTATACATTAATATGTGTTCATACACATTATGCTATCTGCATGCATATACATACCAACATACGTGTATTTTTAAAATACATGGGATTAAGTATACACATTGTTCTGTGACTTGCAACTTGATTTATTCACTAAATGTTGTGCCATATTTTCTATAGTTCATTTAGGTTGACCTCATTCCTTTTAACGACTGTATAGTATTTCTTAGCATGACTGTGACATAATGCATTTAACTAGTCCATTTTTTTTGGTGATCATTAAGATTGATTCCTTTTTTTTTTTTAGGTATTTGAAAGAATGACAAAATAAACATCAATGTGCCGCATCTTTGTGCACTTACAAGAGAATTTCTTTGAGTTAGGTTCCTAGAAATGGAATTGCTGGGTCAAAAGGCATGCATACTCTAAGACTGGAGAGATTTGCTGGGGTAGAAATTCAACTGGTTTGTCCAGGGAAGAGTGTACTGGTAGGACATCAGCTGGCTATAGCTCACATCTGTTTTGCTAAGCTAGGGCCTGCACCACATCTGATGTTAGATATTTTGAATTTCATTTTTGAAACTACCTTCCAAAAGATTTGGTTAATTTATGCTCTTCCCAAAAGTATACAAAAATTCCTGTCTTTTGCCTTCCTCACCCACACTAAATGTATCTTTTTAATTGCCGCCAGACTGGGTGATAAAAAAATGGGGAGTTGCCGCTCAATGAGGATCAAGTTTGAGTTTCATAAGATGATGAAGTTCTAGAGATCCGCTGTGCACCTTTGTGCCTGCACTAATGATACTACTGTATTTTGCACTAAAAAAATTAAGTGGGAAGATTTTATGTTAAGTATTATTACCACAATAAAAACATGATATTATATTTTAAAACTTTATAGTTTCCTGATTACTAGTGAGGTGGTTTTCTTTCATAAGTTGATTGGTCATTTTTGGTTCTTCTGAGATACGCTTGACATACAAAGCACTGTATGTGTTTAACATATTCCACTTGAGTTTGAAGATAAATACGAATATATACTTGTAAAGCCATCACTACAACTTGTGCCATAAACATAATCATCAACTCTAAAAGCTTTACATGACTTTTTAAATTATTATTTTTATTATTAGTCGTAAGAATGCAACATAAGATTTATCCTCAGGGAACTTTTAGCTATACAGTGCAGTATTGTTAACTGCAGGCATGAGCTGTCCAGTGGATCTCTAGGACTTACTCATCTTGCATACCAAACTTTGTACCTTTGACTGCTACCTCCCTGTTTACCCCCGCTCCCAGCCCCTAGCAACTAGCACTCAACTTTCTGCTTCTATAAGTTTGAATATTTTAGACTCCTCATATAAGTGACCTCATGTAGCAATTGTGCTTCTGTGTCTAGCCTACTTCACATTAGCATCATGTCCTCCAGGTTTATCCATGTTGTCACAAATGGAAGAATTTCCTTCTTTTAAAGGTTGAATCACATTTTATCGTATGTATATAGCACATAAAAAAAAAAACCCGTTTGTTCATTAGTGACATTTAGGTTGCTTCAGTGCCTTGGTTTTGTGAATCATGCTACAGTGAACGTGGAGCGCAGATATCTCTGCAAGACCCAGCTTTGAGTTCCTTTGGATGTATAACGAGAAGTGGGATTGCTGGATCATATGATAGCTCTACTTTTAATTTGCTGAGGAACCTCCATAGCGGCTGCACCAATTTACATTCCTATCAGCACTGAACAAGGGTGCCATTTTTTCCAAATGCACGCAAGCTCTTGTTTTTATTGTGGTAAGGATGCTTAACATGAGACCTGCCCTTTTAACAGCCCTTTAACTGCATGGTACAGTAGTATCATTAGCACAGGCACAATGTCGTCTTGTTTCTTCATGGTACCCTTTCAATCAGGTGTGAGGTGATAGCTCATTGTGGTTTGGATTTGTGCTGCCCTGATTAGTCATGTTGTGAACCTTTTCATGTGCCTGTTGGCCACTTGTATGTCTTCTTTGTCTCAAGGAAAATGTCTCCACATGTTCTTTGTCCATGTTTTAACTGGGTTGTGTGTCTGTGTGTGTTCTTTACAGTTGAGTTGCAAGAGTTTCCTATATATTTTCAATATGAACCCTTTATCAGATATATAATTTACAGATATTTTCTTCCATTCAGTCAGTTGCCTTTTTATTTTGTTGGTTGCTTCCTTTGCTTGGCAGAAGTTTTTCAGCTGCATTTCTATAGAGCAATAATAAGCCATCCAAGAAGGAAATCAAGAAAACAGTCACATTTACAGTAGCATGAAAATTAAATTACTTTGGAATAAGTTTAACCAAGGAGGCAAAAGACTTGTACATTGAAAACTATAAAACACGGGTGACAGAAATTAAAGCAGACACAAATAAATGGAAAGATGTTTTGTGTTCATGGTTTGGAGGAATTGCTATTATTCATATGCCCATATGATCCTAAGTGATCTATGCATTCAGGCAATCCCTATCAAAATGTCAACGGCAATTTTTGCAGGCATAGACAGTCCCCGAATTTACATGGAACCACAAAAGACTATGAATAGCCAAAGTAATTTGAGCAAGAAGAACAAAGCTGGAGGCATTGCACGTCCTCATTTCAAAATATATTAAAAAACTGCAGTAATCAAAACAATATGGTACTGGCATAAACACAGACATGTACATCAATATAACAGAATAGAGAGCCCAGAAAAAAACTCACACATTTGTGGACAAAGGTACCAAGAATACACCATGAGGAAATGATGCTATTGATAATCTCTTTAATAAATGGCGATGGACAAAGAGAACACCCACCTGCAAAAGGAGGAAATTCAACCTTTATCTTATACCATATACAAAATTTAACTCAAAGGGTTAAGGACTTAAATGTAAGACCATAAAACCCCTGGAGGAAAAGCCAGGGAAAAGCTTCTTGATTTTGGCGTTGGCAGTGCCGCCTTGGACACATCAAGGGCACAGGCAACAAAAGCAAACACAGGCAAGGGGGACGCATCCGACTAAAAAGCTTCTGCACAGCAAAGGAAACAATCCACAAAATGAAAAGGCTTTTTAATTTTCATGAGCTCACAATTGTCCGCTTTTCCTTTAGGATTTTTCTGTTTCATGGCTTGCTTAGGGAGGCTTTTTACATTCTAACATTATGAAATGAACATTTCCCTGTATTTTCCTCTAACACACACACACAAATAAATTTAATTCCTTAATTCAGCTGCAGTTTGTAAATGCTGTGTTCAATATTGCAGCCCTAGCTGAGGGACAGGGTTCTGGACTTTTTTTCTCTTCCCAATAGCTGATTTTCCCTCTGCCGCTTTTTGAATGGTCCATTTCCCCTACTAATTTGCAATATCAACTTTATTATAAATTTTATAGCTAAAATCCCCATGTATGTGTGGGTATACTTATTGGCTTGCTTTTGTCTTTCTACACGATACCACAGTCTCCTGATTTGCAGAGTATGTTTTGCTGTCTAGTAGGGCAGTATCTGCAGATGCTCAGTATTAACTTAGATTTTCTCTTGATTTAATTATGTATTTATATCTCAGTTCTCAAAACAGGAATTTTGGTTTTTCCAATATTATCAGAGTTTCTAGCTTCCGGCAAATGAGTTCTGGTCTTAGACAACTGTCACTGATGCTTAACACTTTTTCTTGTTTTCCTACATGTCATGTTGGTACTAATGGGCATAAGTTGCCTCTTCTGGCTGAATCTTTTATTGGTTGAGATAGTAAGAATTAATAATTATTCTTTAGGTGGTAAGTTACAGCAGGAACATTTTCCACAAAATATAATTTCCTAAGCTTGAATTTTTAGGTTTGTCTTATTCTTTACCTTCTGTAGAGTACCATGAGGTATCAGTGTTTCATGATTTACTTGACTAATCCCTTTTCCATGATTGTTATGATTACTTCTCCTCCTCCTCCTCCTCTCTCCCCCTGCCCCTTCCACCTCCACCCGCTGCCCTTTCCCCGCAACCCCCACACTGTTTGTCCGAGTCCATGAGTTCTTCCTATTTTTTGCTCAATTCCTCCATTCCCTCCCCTCCCCTGTCCACCCACAGCTGTCACCCTGCTCTCTATCTATGAGTCTGGCTGTCTTTTGCTTCTTAGTTCCGTTTTTTCATTAGATTCCCATATGAGTGAGATCATATGGTACTTGTCTTTCTCTGACTGGCTTATTTCACTCAGCATAATGTTCTCCAGGTCCACCCGGGCTGTCGCATGTTTTTAATATAAAGTCCCTGATAATTGACTCTGCTCTTTTCCCAATTGATGGCTTTGATTGACTTAACTCTGTTCCAGATCAATAGAACACTGCAATTAGATTTGTCCGCCACTTCATTGACTGAATCAACTGGCTATTTTGGGGTCAGAGAGAAAGCCTTCCTGTCTTTAATTCCTCTCCTCCCTGTTGGAGTTGAGTCTATGTTGGCCTTTCAGTTCAGGAACAATGAGTTTCATGTCAGTGAGTTTTCTAGTTCTGTGGCCTCGAGACAATCTTCCTGTCTCTGCCCTCGTGACTCGGCATTATTTGGTCAACATGGCTTCTTTAAAGTGTGCTGGTTCTGGGTGTCGTTCCATCTTGTCTATGGATAGCACTTAAAAATTAGTAGTTGGGGTGAAAAGTGATGTGATCATGAGAACAGGAAATCAAGAAAATACGTTCAGTAAGGTCCTCCCCTGCATGCCCTCTTCATTAAGGTTACATATTTAAATGTAATTTCTCAGTCATTCATTTAAAATTAATAACTCATTTTATTTTTAAAAGTTTGGGTAAATACTGATAAAATTATGTTGAATAAAGAGAGCTCAAAATATGTGGTGAGTTTGTTAAACATATCACAAACAGAGTAGATTGGTCACATTTATGTTCTTTTTAAACTAAAGATTTTATTTTTGTCAGCAGTTTTAGGTTTGCAGTGGAAATGAAAGGAAGTCACAGAGGTTCTCCCACGCACCCCTCAGCCCACTCACGCGTCGCCCCCTCTGTCATAGACATCACTCACCAGAGTGGTGCTTTTTCCCTTTATTTTTATTGTCGAGACTGTGCAGATGTCCCCATTTCTCCCACCTTGTCCCCTCCTCCAAGCCCCGCCTCCCCCTTCCCTCTGGCCATTGCCACACTGCTGTCTCTGCCCGTGGCTTATGCCTATATGTTCTTTGGCTAATTCCCAGAGCGGTACACTCTTTAATAAGGAAGAACCCACGTGGATTGACACATTGTAATCACCGTGGTTCATGCCTTACCTAAAGGTTCACTTCGGTGTTGTATATTTTATGGATTTGGACAACTGTATAATGACATGTACCCATCATGATAATATCACAGAGTACTTTTACTGCCCTAAAAGTCCCCTGCGTGTCACCTCTTTATCTTTCCATCCTGCCCTGGCAACCAATAATTCTTCTGTTGTCTCTGTAGTTTTGTCTTTCCCAAAACGTCATGTACTTGGAATCATACAGTATGTGGCCTTCTCTGATTGGCTTCTTTCATTCAGTAATACACATTTAAGGTTCCTCCCTGATTTTTCATGGCTTGATAGCTCATTTCTTTTTTAGCACTGAATAAATATTCTGTTGTCTGGATGTTTCACAGTTTATTTATCCATTCTTCTAGTGAAGAACATCTTAGTTGCTTCCAGGTTTTGGCAATTATAAATAAAGCTGCTATGACCAACCATGTAAAGATTTTGGTGTGGACATAAGTTTTCAGTCCCTCTGGATAAATATGAAGGGACACAGGTGCTGGATCCTATGGATAGAGTATATTTACTTTTGTAAGAAACTGCCACACTGTCTTCCAAAGCAGCTGTGCCATTTTGTGTTCCCATCAGCCATGTATTAAGAGTTGCTCCACATTCCTGCCAGCGTTTGCTGTATCAGTGTCCTGGATTTTGGCCAGTCTAAGAGGTGTGTAGTGCTCTCACTTTGTTTTTTAATTCGCATTTTCCTGAGGACACATGATATGTAGCATCTTTTCATGTGCCTGTTAGTGGTTCGCATATCTTCTTCGGTGAGGCATCTGTCAGGGTCTTTGGCCCATGGTTAATCAGGCGCTTCATTTTTTTTATTGTTTAACTCTAAGAGCTCTTTGTATATTTTAGAGAACAGCCCCTTTATCAGTTGTGTCTTTTGCAAATATTTTCTCCCAGTCTGTGACTTGTCTTCTAATTCTTTTGACGATGTCTTTTGCAGAGTAGAAATGTTTAATTTTAATGAAGTCTAGCTTAATTCTTTCTTTGATGCATTGTGTCTTTGGTGTTGTTATCTAAAAAGGTAGTATCATACCCAAAGTCATCTGGATTTCCTACATTTAGGCCTATGGTCCATTTGAGTTAATTTTTGTGAAGGATGAAAGGTTCTCAGTTCTCTCTCTCTCTCTTGCTTTCTGTCTGTCTCTGCACGTAGCTGTCTAGTTGTTCCAGCACCATTTGTAGAAAAGACTATTTTTACTACATCGTATTGCCTTTGCTTCTTTATCAACGACTAGTTGATTAGATTTATAAGGGCCTGTTTATGTTCTTTTCAGATTCTTTGTTTTTCTTTATAGTCAGCGTTGAGCCAGACATGAGGTCTTTCTGGAATCCACATGTCAATTTATTTTATGGGGAAAAAGCAAAAAGTAAGTAGATCAGCAATAAATCTCTAAACTTGAACTTAGGTACCCAAAAGACTTTGAGGGGGATGTCCAGGGTTACTTATCTTTCCTACCACAAACTAACAGAACACGGCGCTGGCCTGCCCCTCTCCTGTGTTTCTCCCTGTTGGTATTCCCTTGTTGATGTTGATTCTGTAGTGGATAAGCCTTAAATCATACCCAAGAGGGCTAGAAGGGACCAGATGCTGTCTTATGAAAGGTCTGTCGAAGTGGGATTCTTTTATAATAGAGCTGAAGACTTTAAAAAGTTAGCATAAACATACATACTTGTTAGGTTTGAATATTAAATTCCTTTATTTTGTATTGTGTGTTTCAGTATATTGGCCGCTATATAGTAAAAACTATATTTTGACTTGTATAGCTCTGAGAAAGTGATTTTTACCTTAAAAGCTATCCTGGTAATCCACAAGCGTCAAGAATTAAGATGTAAATGGACCCAGAAGTCTTAACAAATTGGGAAAACCCTTCGGGAGCGTCTCTCCATTGAATTCTTGTTGGATTGCAAGTTCCTTGAAGTTAGGGACTGTGTCACGTCATGTATCTGTAACAGATATTCAGTAAATATTTCAGTGACTAGAGGGATACATGGAAAAAAGAAATGAAAGAATTTGCTCAACCACATAAAATATACCAGGATCACCCTCAAGTGTTGGTGAAGTCACTATAGCAGGGGCTGCCACCTGTGTTACTTTAGCACATCATGATTTTCCTGTTACAGGAAAAGAAACTGAAATTCAGGGGTTTAAATGATGCGGCATCACCGGGCAGAGCCGAGATGCAGACTTGCAACTTTAGATGGGGACAGCGGGCAGGCAAGTTGCGACGGAGCCACCGCTGAAGCAGAATCATCCTGACGTAGTTGGATGAAGCAGAGCCTCAGCAGTGCTGCCTCTAGCCCAGCGATCTAAGTGCCCGTGAGACCCTTCTAATGGTGCTCCGTCACCTCTTCCGTCCTCCCACGTCTGTCTTCCCTCCACATGCCACTTACGACTTTTCTCTCTTCATACACTCAATGATATGATTACTGAATTTCCCACAGTCCCTCATTCCCTGGGCCTTGACTTCCTTTACTGCTTATGAGAAAGAGAGAACACAATTTCTAGTAAGTTAATAGCTCTCAGAGTAGACCCAAGGAGCAATAAGATAGAAAGATAATAGGTAATAGTGGGAGGGAGATATAAATGATCTTCGAAAACAAAACTGAGTTATGGTATTCATTAAGTTTTGATTACCACGGAATTAGAAACTGGATATGCCATTTCTAATTCTGTTCATCCGACACAGAAGGAATTTGAAACCCACTGTTGCTCTTTACTTTCACAAAACCATTCTCCTCCTATCATCTATCTTCGCAGAATTGATTTTCTTTGTTATATCCCCCTCATAGTTAAAGGGATTTTATATTCAACCTCAAAGGCTTTTGATGGGGGGTTTGTCTCAGAGAGAAACTCAAGCCAGCCGAAGGGATACCCAAGTTAGTCTCTCAAGGCAAAACAGAGGTGAGAGTTCTATGAGAAGAAAAAATGATTATGGAAATTATGTTGATACAAACTTTTGTTTTTTTTTTAATACAAGTAACCTTTCCTGTGGCTAGAGTTTCATGGTTCAGCATTTTTAGATGTAAATATTTTTTCCTGACCACGGCATAAATGTTTCGAATAGCACAGAGGAATATGTGGCTTTAAAATAAGTGACCTCTCATTCAAACGGCTGCCTGAGAACTCCAGGGAGAGGGAGAGTTGTAGTGCGAGGAGGGGTGTTTATTATTAATCAGGCTTCTCCTGGGTCCCCACTGGCCTGGGCGAGCTCTACTCACTGTGCGCCTGCGACATTGATCACTTGCTCTTTTAAATTCAGGAGAATCAGGCTTGGTGTCCTGGGTCAAAGACAAGGTAAAAACAGCACGAATGTCAATTTGGTAAGCAGGGCTCTGATAAGTTGGAGGTAATTTCACTATGATTTTGGCATCAGCCATTAAAAGCAAGTCTGCTTTCAATTTATATCATTGTAAATAACTGCATTTATAATCACTGTTGGTAAAAATCTTTGCCTGCTGAGGTGATAAACATACAATTCTTGTTCCACTTGGAATTATTTGAAATGTAAATATGCAGAATCTCTAGAGATAAGAAATAGTGTTTATATGGGAAGAGTTTTTGTATCAAGAACGCAAAGATTCTTGCCTAAAGGTGATACCTGGTTTTTCTGCTTGTACCATCAACTACCCTCAGGTTTATCTGTTATATATGAATTTTGGTTCTTTCCAGAAGGGTGTAGAGTAAACCTGTAGACATTTCCTCCTTTGAAAAGTTTTGTTTATCCTCAGAATAGAAGAAAGAATGTAAACTCAGTTTTGTACAAGTGAGTCCAATATCACAAAGTCCGAGCAGTAGTGGCTGCTAATCTTTTCCAAGCACTTTTAACATCAACAAATTCAACATCCCTCCGCTCATGAGAGAAAGTCGCTGAACATTTAGCAACATATTCAAGGCATGTCAATGTCATTTGCAAGATTTGTGTGCATTGGGATCATAGCAGCCCAGGTGTAGGAAACAGATTCCGTCTATGAGGAGTGTGACTTCAAGTAGCATTTTCCCTGCAGTCACCACAGCCTGCTCCAAGGCTGCATTCTCTCTGCAACATGCTCAGTCTCCTCCTGCTAGAGGTCCTTGCCCTTGCTCTTCATCTCCCTGGAATCCTACCTCCCAAGGTCTTCACCGGACTGGCTCTTTCTTGTTAGTCAGGATTCAGCTCAAATGTTTTCTACGTGAAGGGTGCTTTCTGTGACCACTCTGTACGAAACAGCACTCCCGCCCGACCCTCTTCCCGTCACCCTCTGTGACATAACCTGCCCCGCTGTTTCCATGGCACTTATTACAGTCCAGCATTGCATTATTTATTGCCTTTACGCCTTTGCTAGCCTCCTCTTCACAAGAGGAGAGAGACCTGGCCAGACTTGTTACCCGTAGTAGCCATAGGTGCTCCTGATATATACTCCTGGGCTGTCTGTTGAATGAATGAAGAGAATATAAAGCAGTCTGCAGAAACTCTGTCTCCCCAAGGAGGCCATGGGCTTTCTTAGATGGCAGACTCAGGGCAGCAAAAGGGCAAGAGAGAAAGCTAGCCGCAAGACATCCTAAAGACAGTCCATTTGAGGCTCTGAAGTCACACAGCATCGCTTCTGCTGCATTCTCTTGGTTGTAGCAAGTCATGGGGCAGGATCAGCAATATGAAGGAGAGGGAAAGTCATCCTACCTTGAGAAGAAGAGCAGCAAAGCCACTTAATAGAGGCATATGCTTCCAGGGTTGGAATTGATGTAGCTAGGTTGGCAAACAACCTATCAGAGAGGATTAACTGTGATCTATCAATACGTCTACAGATAGCTATACTTCAAATTCATTTTTGGCTTTAAGAGTAGGATCAGCTAAGAATGACTGCACTGTCCATAAGAAAAACAACATATGTTAAGGCAAAGATTATGCAAGATTGCAGTTGTTTCTATCATGGCCTCCCATTCCTTGTCAGTGAGGATGGTATAGTCCCATCTGGATTCCTGTCCCTATGTCCCACATTATTCTTGTCCTACAGAGTTAAGCCATCTCTAGGACTTCTGTTTCAGAACACTGTTTACTACAATGATCTTTCCTTATGCACCTGTTTACAGCAATTCCACCTTTGAGTGCTCAGAGTAATCCCATAAAGCAGCAGGTCTGCAGTGTTGAAATCTGGCCTGAAAGTTCTGTGTCTGTTCTCTGCCAGGATCAGATTTTTGGGCCCTGGTACAGCTTGCTTTCTTCCTTCCTGCCATAAAAACAGACGAGGTTTAAAATGACTCTTGTGATGTGAAGAATCTTTTTCTGCTTGAAATTTGAACTGCAGATAAATCCTGCATTTGTGCAGAGCTGTGACAATTCCAGTGTGTATCTGATATAATGCTTTGGGCTGCAAGTAACAGAGAACCTGACTCAGATTGGCTTAGACAATGAAGAAGTTTATCATCTCTGATAGACTCAGGTTTGATTCATTTAAGAGCTTAGTGGGGTGAGGGCTCAGGTTCTGTCGTTCATAGTGTTAACTCTAATCTCTTGCTTTGGTCTAGCTAGAGAAAGAGACACAAAGTTTTCCCCAACCACGGACATCTTCCATTTAATCTACTGAAGCCACCTTAGGTCACATGTCCATCCCAAAGCATTAGCACCTCCCTGGTCCTAAGCTGGTTGGCTGAGGGTGGTCATCCATTGCATTACCCCTGGAGTCAGGAATGTCATCCAGCAAGGCATCATAAATGGCAGTGGGATCTCTGAATAAAACTGGGATTCTGATGGGATGGTCAAAGGCGAAAAGGGTGCTGAGTAGGCAACCCAAAGTGTCTTGTATGGTGGGTAACTCTAGACGCCCTCTGAAAAACAATTACTGTAGAAATTAAAACTAAAATAATTAGAAATAATAATGAAAGGGGAAATTCCAAAATTTCAAAAGATGCTTTAAAAATAGAAAGCTGATATTCCTGGCTTCTACTTATTTACTATGAGTAAAGCTGCCATAGGTGTCCCCTTCCCCTCCTTCCTGCTCAGCATCACATGTACTGACATGACTGCACATAGGTGATGTGGTATGTGCTTAGAGCCCTGAAAAGGAAACCATGATTCATCTATATTTGGGAGGAAAGCCCAGATTTCTTCTCAAGTATTTTCCTTCCCAAGGAAGGCTATCGTTGGCACCTGCCCAAGGCATCTGATGAGAATGGTCAGGGAGGGAGATGCAGGGAAAGGGAGGATCTGGAGGTGGGTCATTCTTTCTCATGCTCACGTCTTTCTTGTCAATCTCCATGCGTACTTGAAGGTAAGTTTCTGGACAGAAGTGTCTTGTATAATTAGCACGTAGAACAGCACCTGGCACAAAACAGCTGCTCCGTAAAGTGTTGAATCAACCCCTGCACCAATCCCCCCTCCCCCACCAGGAGTAGCGGTAAAGTGCAGGCAGCTGTGGGAACAAGGAGTCTTCCACCATCTGGGAGTAAAGCCGGGGAGAAGGGGAAGGGACATGCCACCTGTGCAGGTGGTTATTTACAAGGTCGGCGCTGCTTGGGCAACCTCCCCTCAAATCACAGTGTTCTCATTTATTGAGAAGAAAGAAAACTAACCACTTACTCCTGCAGAGAACTAAACATCCCTCGTTGACGTCTAATGATGGGATCATAAGGAGAAATTTACTTAGGGTTCATGAATTTGGTCATGTTCCATGTAGCTTTAAGCTTTTTCTCAACAGAACATAGTGAACATGGAGTAAGTATAAAGCGCCCTCTGTGTCTTGTTTGAAGATGTTCATGTGAATGGCCACCCTGGAATGCTACTGCTGTGGAATTTAGATATAAACATTTTGATAAAAGCTAAATTCCCAGCATCTCACAACCCTTTGGTGCCACAGCATTAAGTGGAGGAGGGCCCTTTGTTTGGGGCAGGGGTAGCAAATAGGATGGGTGCTTCACTTGGCCTGAAGAACTCTGTTAGGTGCTAGGCTCATTTTTTTTTCTTCTGGGAGTCCATTGACATCTGTTGCTTGTATTAACTTAATATCCCAACTCCCAGGCCACCATGAAGGAGATATGGTCTTTTGGGATTGTTACTGGTGGCAACACAGAGCCCCATGCCCGTGTCTGCAGCCCCAGAGCACAGCTGCTATCCATGAAAATGACAAGAGCTCTCCTCCTTTAGTGAGTAAGGGCGGACGGTGCCAGGCCTTCCCAGGGCTCTGCACGTGCGTTTCTCAGTAATCTTTACAAAAATGTTAGGAGGTAGGTGTTTATTTTCCTTCTACCCTGGCCTTCCTGCAGTCTGTTACCAACGCAGCAGCCACAGCGATCCCATTCAGGTGTAAGGCAGGTTGTGTCACTCGTCTGCTTAGAACCTTCCAGCAGCGACCTGTCTCTTTCAGAGTACAAGCCAAAGTCCTTGCTATAGCCTACAAGTCCTGCGATTTGCTGTCCCCCCTTTACCTCTCTGACCTCCTCCTCCCGCCCTCTATTCATGTTGTCCCACAAACTACCCTGAGCCCAGGCCGTTTTCCTGAAACCCCCACCTTAGGCTTTTTGTAAGTTCTGTCCCTTCTGTTTGGAATGGTCACTTCCAAGATAGCCATGTGGGCAGCAGCCCGCTTCCTCCATGCCTTTATTTAGCGAACCCTAAGGACCAAGAAGGGCGCCTGGGAGCTAACTGGGATCAACTAATAAACAAACAAACAAACAAACAAACAAAATTTAAAAAGAGCCTAGCAGCCATTTCTGCACAGTGGCCTCTCACGCAAATTGCACTTCACCAAGAAGTCCCTGTGCTAACCTGCCTGCTTGTGCTGTGCTCTGCCACCTGAGCAGCCCTTATGAAGGAGTTCCTGGAATCCTATTTCAACCGAAAGGACTGAGTCTTTCCCCATCCAGTCAGAGCTGTGCAGGTCTGACCAATCAGAGTGGCTCTATTCTGACCAATCAGAGACCAGGGGTGGGAACTTCTATATAAACGGTGTGGCACAAATAATGCCCCCTTTTTATTACAACCTTTTATTACAAAATCATAAGCATGTAGTTCTGTAACATAACAATATCCCAGTCAAACACACCCTATGACACTTTAGGTGAAATGTTCAAATTAAAACCGTACATTATTACACCCATATTATTGCCCTACCAACCACACTCAAACAGCCCTTACTTCTGCCAGAGCCTGTATATAAGCCCACTCCCCGCACCTTCCCGGCACCTTCCGCGCCCCTCCGGGGAGCTGCCTTCCACCACCTTCAGAGGACCGTGATGACCGGTCCTGTCACGCAGAAACAGGACCGTGGGGCGGTGCCATGGCTGTGCTGTTTTCACAGCCATGCTGTGCTATATCGCTGTGGAGCTATTCACGCCAACTGAAGCCTCCTTTCCTGCAGCCCACACTGCGGACTCTTGTTGGCGCTGGGTGGGTGCCAAGGACCATCTGTTGACAATGTGAGGGTCAGCTTCTCACCAAGGACTTCCCTAGCAACCCTAACTAAAATCTCATCACTCTCCCCAGCCTGTAACATTTCATACTTTCCTTTTCAGCTTTAATTATTTTGGGGGAGTATCAGTTTTACTTACTTGCTTTGTTCATTGTCTTTCCTATTAGAATGTAAGCTCCACAGAGGTAGGAGTTTTTCTGTTTTCTTTTCCCCTGTCCCCACAGCCTTTATACCCAGCAACTAGCAGTGCCTCAACCACAGCAGGCACACAATATTTACTGAATGATAAATGTATTCATTATTTCAGTCATCAAATATTCATTCTGCATTTACCATGAGCCAGGCATGTGCTGGACCCTTGTAAAGCAAAAGTGAACCAGAAAGACAGGCATCTAACGCCGCAGAGTACAAAATCAAGAGAGAAAAGAAGTGATTAAGCAAGTGCTCATTTTATACACGTTGACTCTAAAGTTCACAGAAATTCGTGAAATTCCCCAGCGTCCATTGTTCTTAAGTGGCACAGCAGAGATGAACACCCAGGAATTTAAAATTGCAATGTCAGTTCTCCTTCCTTTAATGCCATGCTGGCATTGACCTAGATACTTAAACACACACACACACACACACACGTTGCTAGTTGCACACATTTGTGTTTATACAATGCTCTTCATTGAGAGAAGTTTCACTGCTATTTGTGTCTATTGGGATTGTTTTCTAAGGCATTAAGAGTTATCATTAGATAAAGCTCATCAATCATTATTATTGTGGATCAGCTTCATCGGATCTGCCCTTCAAGAGCATCAAAATAAGAATAACAAGTATTTCATCTCACTTGTTCTAAATAAAGAAAAATTCCCTTGGCTTATTATACACAGGCCAGTGGGAAAATACAGTCTGCTGAGTGGGCACCTTATCTCCGAGATCACACTAGGAATTCTTTCTAAAAAGGTTAGGTTGCCCATTAAGTTTCAGCTTTATATAGTAATTATAAATTTTTAAGTTTGATATTTTTGATCAGAATGGACTTTAAGCACAGTTTTGCTCTCTTTAATGAGCAATAACAAGAGATGCAATTGGTGAAAGCTCCGTCAGATTCGTGCTACACCTTACGGAACGCAAAAAGGCGCGCCGCTAGTCAGATCCTCGCGCCTCTTATACCTCGCTGTAATTTTTGGTGAAAATGCATGTGAACAGAGAGTGGTCCTCTCTTTCATTTCTTTAAACCTTTCCACTTTGCTCTTGGCAAAGAGAGATCTTTTACTGTATAATCGCCATCAGCATGAGTAGGATATAACCTTATTTTTATTTTTTGTAAATGTTAGTCTCCAAAGAAGAAAGATGCCCTGTACTCCTCTCTGGCCGGAACTGGGAACAGATCAAAGGACTAGCTGCAGGATAAAGCCAGAACCCTGGAGGGGGAAGACAGTGGGGGAAAGGGACTTCCAGCTGACCCTTCCAGATGTCCTGAGCCATGCCTGCGTCATCCTGTGTCAAGGCCAGCACATATGTTACATTTGTAATGACCCTGTCCTCGGGCTCCCAGTAAAGGCGTGGCTATCTCATGATGTGAAAGTTATGTACATTTCTCAAAAATCTGAAAGAGAAATGCCTTGGTATAAACACAACAATACTACATTTTAAGTGACAGCATGGAGAAAGGATAATTTGATTTGATTTTGCCCAAATCTTGGTAGTTCCATGGAAAGTACACAGATAGGCTAAAATGTTCATCCCAGACTAATGGCATTAGCACTGGCACAAAAAATAGAAGCATACGCATGAACTCAGTGTTGTGTAAGGGGCGCACAGGGCGAGGCGTAGAGAGCCCCTGCTTCCCTGACGCTGTGCAGGCATGGGACAGCCAAGGTCACGTCTGTCCAGATGAAGGAAAGCATAGTGGCGTGTTTAGGCCTCTAAAATTAGTCAGTTTGTGGGCATGCTGCTTTTGGAATGAAAGTCTCTAAAGCCTTCTGAATAAGAGAACCTTATCGCCTATTGTGCGGTCTTACCAGTTCAAAGGAAATACCACACCAAATTTTGAAAGTTATATTTTTCAAAGAAATAAGGTATTCCAAATTTGGTTTCAAATCATTTTAAAAGATGAACCCTGGCTACAGAGAACGGAACATCAGGCTTATTGCAAATGTTTGAAAAAATGAGTAAAGGAGCTCTGAAAGGAGGGCCCATTTTGTCACACCTGTTTCAGTTTCCCTGAAATTAGGTCTTTTCTGCTCATTTCTAGTTCTGTTATATATTCTGGTTCCATGAGACCATGGCAAAACGGAATTCTGTATAGGTACATTGTTTCTGTATCACTTTATGTTAGTTAGATTAGTCTATGTATCTTTCTATTAATTTATTGAAAATAAATTTCACCCAATATGTAAAAATCAGATACCTAAATGGTATTTGCACAACTCTCAACAGAACTGTGATTATAATCACTTGGAGAATGTGGAGAAATCAGCCATGCTAAGAGATATCTCACACACATGTTTTCTGGAGTAGTCTGAGAATGCCCAACATTCTCATCCTAGTGAACTCATCTAAGTGTTTTCAATGACTTGCACATCTGGAGTCTGCAGGTATCGTGCCCCTAAAAGAGCCACGGATGTCCGCAGAACAATCAGCTGAACCCGGGCCAGAGAATCACGAAGTGGTGCTTAGTTTTAACTCCCTCTTATTGGTCTTGACAGATGTTAATAATTATGTTACTATAAACACACACACACGTATAATATTCTTTCATAACTGAGCAGGATGGGAAGAGGAGAGTCATTTTAGGTACTGGAAGCTTCCCCTGGTAGTCTCACTGGAGACTCTGCTGGGGAGAAGGCCTTCGGCATTCTTCCCCATAACACCCAGGTGGGACCAGACTCAGAAACTCTCCAGCTCTCTGATGAGTAAGGTCATTAAACAGATGAAAAAATAAGAAAGCATCTGGACGTGATATCATCCCTGCAAAATGTTCATGCTAGAGAAAAAGTAACTCCTGTAATGTCTCCGTATTCTCCCCCTTGAGATTCAAGAATGAAAGAGAAAATGCAAGATGGCTCTAAGGATGTGAAGGTCAGGAGTTTTACATAATGATATACATCCAGTGGCAGGCTAGATACTCATTTCTGAACCAGCTGTGGAGCATATGTTTGGATAAAAGAGAATTTTTATAAACAAGTGGGTATCCATGAGAAAACTCTAATTTCTATCTTGGACAGAAAATAGTTCATTGTCCTGAAGGTGGATGCTTTGACATGGAAATTTCACCTCTCTCTCTCAACAAGGCACTTCTGTTTCATCTGGTCTCTAAAGCTTTTCTTTGAAAATGTTGTATAAATTCCTTTCACTCCACTTGTAGATGGTTTTGCTGAGGAAAGAAACTCATCAATGGCTTAGCAACTTGAAACGAACCCAAAGCATCCTCCTTTAATTTCTGAGTGATGAATAGCATTTTCGAAACTGTCAGACTAATTTGTATACTTTCTATTCACTGGGAGATTTGAGAAGAGCCTTATTTACTTACTGGAGGCACAGGAGGTTTGAAACCAGAAAACCTAAGCAGAAATCCTGTTTTTGATATTTTCAGGTAAATTATTGAGCCTCACATACTCTACACAGTATATTACAGGTGTGATGTGTACTGTTGTTTCAGGGGATGGAAAGGTTGGGACTAATAATTCAATCCTTTGAAGAAGGCCTTTAGGTGACTTGCTTCCTCTTTAAAGTGAGAAAATATATTTATGAATGCAAAAATTTTTTTAATTGACAATAGACCTAGTTATAAAGATGAGCTACAAAGATCATATTTTTTTTCTGAAACCTCTAGGCAACGTTTTTTCCCCTCCCAGAATCAGGCTGGAATGTACACATAAAGCTTGAAATCTTGATAGTATGTGGATCTTTGATCATTGTTTCGCTACAGCCTCCCCCGGTGGTTTCTCTTTAAATTTGTAGATCAAGAGACAGGGAACATATGAGTATCTGGATCCCGGTAAATATCCAGCTCATGCAATCTCCGCTAATCTTGCCAGTGTCACCCCCACTTGCTCAGCGGTCAGACTCACCAGGGGAAGGGCTGACCGCCACCCAGATCTCTGAAATGGACCCTTCAGTGATTTCTCGTATTCTTAGAGTCACAGACTCACAGAATGACAGCGCGGAAGGCCGTGTGCAGAGTGCCCAGGACAATACTGGTGATTTCGTTAATGGCACGGAGTTATGAAGGGCCTGTGCGAAGTGACACGGGGGATAATGGCCTGGTGAATTCTTGGGCTGCACAGCTGTGGCAGACAGGTTGCTGGGGTGGCAATGGGAATGAGGTAGATAGATTTCAAGCTATTTCAGATGATGTTTATATTAAGGATTTTCTTCCCTTTCAAGTCCCAGGCTTGGCCTGGAAGACTTTTAATTCCAGGGGAGAAGGGCCAGGCAACTGCTGGAATTCTAGTTTGTATGGCAATCACATCGTCACACCACCACGTTCCCTGCCAAGAAGTAGGGAAAAAATATATACAAAGAATGAGAGGCAGCCAGAGCGAAGAAAATCAACTACTTACTAGTTTTCCCTTCTCTCTATCCAGGCCAATGATTATTGATTGAATCATTCATGTCTTAAATCATTCATGGCTCTAATGCCCTGGCGGGCTACATAAACAAATCGCAATCTAAGTTGGCTGCTCCCTCCTTTTATTTTTTCCCCCTAAAATTTCTCACTAATTCTCCTTCATCTTTTTCCTAACATTTTAGAATTGTTTTGTTCACTTCCAAATAACTCCTTTGGGATTTTATTCTAATTACACACTGCTCGTTGATGAATCTAGGGAAGTTCAGATATTTACATTATGGAGTCTTTTAATCCAGGAAAATATTACTTATTTTCATTTATCTAAAATGTAAAAAAAAAATTCACCAAGGTTTTCTAGTTTCTAGTGTACTTTTTATGGACTCTATTTTTCATAATTCCTTTTTTTCATTGAAAAGAAAAAACTGGATATTTTGAATGGTATTGAGTCAGCGATGTTTCAGGTGACACCCAGAACGCATTCTCCTTGGTTTTCTTCGTAGAGGTCTTGAAGTTAGAGCTGCACACAGAGTCATCTTGAACAATGACGTTCCTCAGCCTCCTTTGCCATTAGGTGTAGCCATCTAAGGAAGTCGTGGCCAATGGCACATGGGCAGAAATATCGTGCCTGACTTCTCGACAGCAGTTCTTCAAGGGTGGGGGGTATGTCTTTTGTTTCTTCTTTCTCCTTTCTGGCTGGAATGCAGCGAGTCCCAGGCCCAGGAACCCCCGGGATATTTCTTAGGGACGGCCGGGTGGAAAGCTGGAGGGAGCTGGCTCCCTCACGATCTTGGAGAGCACCCTTCACCTCCATATCTTTACACAAGAGAATAACCTTTGGAAGGATAAGCCGTCGTTCTGTATAGTTGTCGTGTCATTTACCAAAACACAAACTTAACTGCTACACTGGTTTGGCTTCTATTTTTAAGTTTTTAAGTTAATGTTATTGAGTTTTATATGTTGAGCAATAAAGCCACATGCAAATGAGATGATTTTTCTTTTCTCCTTTGCAGCATTGATACCTCATCAGCTAGACATTCCACAACAGTACTACACAAGAATGACAAAAAAGCCATCCTTTTCTTACTCTTGACTTTAATGGGGATGCTGTTACAGTTTTACTGTTAAGTATGGTGTTGGCTGCGGAGATTCTTCAAATTTAAAATGGGTGTAATGAAATCTGTTTATTTTATAGAGTCATTACGAGGGTCAAATGCACTAGTGAATAGAAAGGTGCAGTGGAACTGTTTAAAGCTAACCTACACTTGCCTGGATCTAGTGGATCATTAAATCGTGTCGTTGAGTTGTTTTTTTTTTCTTTTTGTCTTAATATTGGGGCCACAAGTTAGAAAAGACATAGATGTTTTCTATTACAAAGAGAGTGATAGAGATGAAAAATTTGAAAATAAGTGATACTTTCAAAGTATGAGAAATTCCCATGGAATGGGACACTGAGAAATTCATGTTTGGAAAATATACAAGACTGTTGACTGTTTTATGCAGTTAATTGATGGATGGATGATCAGTTCACCTCAGTTACCACCAACCAAATGTTAGATCACCATGCATGTAATTTAGTCATCAAGAAGGTTCACCCTCGCACTTTCCTGCCCTCCTCCTTCCAACAACTGCTTTAGGAATGTGTCCTTTGTGGATTTCTGAAGTCCAGCCACTGTTAATATAATGAGAAGTTTGTGCCACATGGATGTGACCTGGCAGCCAAGGAGAGTGGACTGGGATGCACATGTGTGAACAATCATGACTTCACTGTACTGGTCGGTGGGGGTAGTAGGCACCATTGGGTAAGCGAGCATGTGTACTGTGTGACCGTCACATTCAGAATGACTGGTTGAGTAGAGCAACAAATCTGCATCCAATTTTGTGTTAAGCTTGAACAATTCTCTGCAGAAACTATTCTGATGATTCAGAAGGATTCAGCTACAGGCAACTGGTGATTGGTAGCTTTATCATGACAATGTACCCGCTCATGCATCACATTTTGTGCTTTTTTTTTTTTTTTTTTTTGGTGAAACATCAAATCACCCAGGTGACTCAGCCCCCACACAGCCCAGATTTGGTGGCCTGCAACTTCTGGTTTTTCTCAAAACTGAAATCACCTTTGAAAGGGAAGAGATTCCTGACCTCCAATGAGATTCAGGAAAATATGACAGGGCAGCTGATGGCAATTGGGAGAACTGTGTGAGGTCCCAAGGTGCATACTTTGAAGGGGACTGAAGCATCATTGTCCTATGTGCAATGTTTTTTGTATCTTGTATCTTCCTCAGTAAATGTCTCTCTTTTTCATATTGCATGGCTGGATACCTTCTGGACAGATGTCAAATATGTCTTTTCATCTCTTCACATTTTTAGTTTGTTCTTGGTGAAACAAATTCTGTATATTTACCATTTGCTGTGGAGGCAAGGTATGACTTTATGTCAAAAATTCTTTGGCTGTACCTAAAAAAAAGTCCTTTAAAAAAAAAGTAAATAAAAGGTTTCCATAGCAAAGATGTTCCTTTCAAAATTAGTCCATTTGGCTCTTTGCAATTAGTTCCAGGAAAGGTCTGTGGGGAAATGAATTAGACCTGTTGACTTAAATACTTTTTGGATGTTGTCCATTGAACTCACCTCTAAAATAGCCATAACTTATGACCTGGCAGCATGATGTATAACATGTTAGACATCATTGAAGTTTGGTAACTCTACATATTGTTTTGGTTTTCTTAATATGAAAAATACTTTAATTTAGAAATATTTTGTATATAAACCTTTTGTTATATATATGCAAAAGCAAGATTTGAGCAAATTATCTGGAAACTTACAACACATCTATTAATACGTTAAACACCCAAAGGGATCGTTCTGTGTTGGCTATGTGAATTCTTCTCTCTTCCTTTATTTTTTGAATAATTACCTGAAGATGATTCCTCAAGTAATTGCCTCAAAACAATTTGTTTATGATGAGAATCATCTAACATCAACATTCACTGAACATCTATTAAGCACTATGCGCTCTGACTTCTGCTGATAATAATAACAAAATTTTATTTAGCTTTCCATAGACTTCCTTCTTTTATATAAAATATCATCGTAAAATCATTTGCCATGATTAAAGAAATATCACGCCTGAGGAAACTGAGGCACAAAGAGCAAGAGCATTTCATAAATCACACATAGTACAACTCTGACATGAAACCAGAATTTCTGACTATAACTTTCGTATAATTTTCTCAAACCTTCACTTCCCTTTATCATTTGACTTCAAACCTGCTCTTGGAAAATAGGTAATCACTAACAATGCGTGTTAATGCGCGTTGGATGCTGTTTTAAGCGCACTAGCTATATTAGTTCATTTACTCTTTATTGCCTCTGTTGGTGGTAAGTGTTTTTATTAGCCTTGAGTAACCTAAGGTCCAATGAGGTTGAGTAATTTGCCCAAGGTTAACATAGCTAAGTACTTAGTGGAGCTGGGATTTGAACCCAGGCACACAGCTAGAGGGCCCAGTCTCTTAGCCAATTAGTGGACCATGTTTCTTCTTTATCAAGGCACTCCTTTTCTCCTTGTTAATGTTAATTTGCGTAATTGGCCCACTCCTTGTAGAAGTTGAAACTTTCCTTAGAAACAAAATTTATCTGGGTTTACTTGTCCTACATCTAGAGAAAACTAGAAAATGGCCCATTTTCTCTAGGTTTTATATTCTGAAAAGAGACAATATACTGATTTTTCAGAGATGTAATAAGTTTGCACAAATGTAGACATTCGCAAAATTGTTTGATTCTTCAAGCCGACCTGTTCTTTGCCATTGCGATAATGGAAATAAATGGCTGGGGCTGGATTTTACAGGCCACTTGTGCCAGAAGCATCGTGCGGATCCAACCCACACCCGCCTGTTCTTGGGCTCACTTTATTGCTTTTCTCGGAACTGCCGCCAGTGTTTTACAGCTATTACACACTGTACTATCCAGAACTGACCAGAGCTTTCTGGGTGAAATTCTGTTCAGTGTCATGATTCCTCTGAGATCACAGCAAAATTACATTAGGCTTTTTTTTTTCCCTTTCATCTTTCTATTCCTCTATTGTAATGCGAGCCCATATATCATCTAGTATCTGTTCTTCTCTCCAGGTCTTTTAAAAAATTTAAAAAAATTTTTTTTGGTCATTGCTGCCTTTCAGGTGTTTTGGATTATCTTACTTAAGATCAATTATGTTTGTTTTGTCTGAAGCAGGATATTATTTTTCTATTCCCATCTTCTTTTTTTCAGGATGAGTCTCAAATTTAGAATCTCTTTTAACTATATGTCCCGATTACGTTTTTTTTGGATCATATAAAAAAGGTAACGTAAAATATGAACTTTGATTGACTTATTAGTAGAGCTACCTTCTTATTTGGTTTTGGTCAGTACATTATTTTTTGTTCATTTTTGAACACTTTGAAAAATTTGAATCACTATTTTTGATAACTGAGCACCTGTTATATATATATGACATGTTACTGTAAGGGCTATCACCATGAATAAAGAGCCCATAGTCATTCTTTGTCACTTAGTACTTGTGTGACTTGATCCTTAGCTTTTTCTAATGCTAAATGGCATTTAGCATTGTTGTGGACACGAAGTGAGATTAACCTGTGAAATCTGCTGGTTTATAGGAATGTTTCAGAAAGTACGTGCTATTATTTGAAGGCCTGCTGTGTGACAGGCACTTTATGTGCACAATTAATCATTAAAATAATAGCTGGAGTTAATTTTATCCCTGCTTTTGCTGATAATATGCCCGAGGTTAACTAAGTGACCTTGACTAAGGTCACTTAGCTAGCAAGCAGCTGGATTAGGAGGCGCACACCTCTGATTACCTGACATTAAAGCAGACTTGTCCATAGGCTCACCCTACTGGCCAACCTCACCGTTTATGAGTGGAGTAAAAACCTATAGTGAAACATAGGGAAGGACAAGTGCCATCACCTATATTGTACTGCTCAGGTGAGAAAAATGAAATTGTTCAGGTAACGGTTCATGGAAGGAGTTGTGACAATTTCTGTGGGCCTTGAATGAAGGATAGAATTTGGACTTGAGGTGAGGGAAGACGCATTCCGGTCCCAGGACCAACGTGAGTAGTTAAGAAACGATAGAGCGATAGATCATTTATGCGGAACAGCTTCTGATGTTCTTTGACTACGGTTTGACAGTAATGGGAAATGAGATTGCAAGGCTGGACAGAAGGTGGAGAATTTGAGTATAGGGTGCAGTGATCTGCATTTCCCGGACGGGCGACGGGAAGTCATTGGAGGTATGGGGGATGCAGTACAAGAAGGAGAACCTCACACACGTTGAACAATGATAAAAATTTACTTCTGAAAGCATGATGTTTGTGCTAGCATGTGGACATATGAGTATAAAGTGAAAATGGAGATCTCCAAGTCAGAACGATGAGACTGGGTTGTTAATAGGGGATGAAGGAAAGGAGAAGAGCTGATGACAGCTCCCAAGGGGCAGCGTGGGGGCAACGGGAGAATTGAGTGTTATTAACAGGTTAGTATTACATTCTTTAAGCACTGAACTTTTTTCCGCTTGTTCTTTCAACATGTTCATTGCAAATTTTTGTTGCTCACTACTCCTCCCTCACTGGCACGTGATGGTAGACAACAACCAAAAAAAGGGTCTCGTTCTCATAGTTCTGACTATTTAATTAGGGACTTAGATCTCACATCCCGTAATCATATACCCAAATGTATAATCCCAAATGATAAGTTTTATGAAGGAATGGTATATGGTTCTATAAGAACATTGAATGCAGAGATCTGACTCAGCCTGGGTCAGGGAAAACTTGCCTTAGGATGTTACACTTGAGCTGAGATTTGGAAAATGAATGGGAAATACCATATTTTGCTGTGTATAACATGCACCCACATTTTGTGTGCATTATACATGGGATCATGATACCCATGTGTAATGAGCATCCTTATTTTTCCCTCAAAAATTTGGGCTAAAAAGTGCGCATTGTACACCGCAAACTATGGGTTCGATGAAGGGAGGTCAGGGGAGAGGGGCTCGGTTGGTTTCACCAAAAGGCAAGTGTCATGTCATCTGTTTGGAGGGTGGGCAGGAGCCAGACCATGCAGAGCTTTGCTGGTCACAGTAAGGGTTTTGGTGTCATGAAGGCACTGGGAGTCCAATCAGGGGTTTACAGGAGCTCTCATCTGATTGCCATTTGGGATGGCCTCTCTGACTTCAGGGCAGAGGTTGGGTTATAGAGGCTGTGTGCGGGGTGGGGGACAGGGGGAGTGGATGTGGGAGCAAAGGAAGGAAGTTACCGTGCTTGTCTGGGGCTGATGGTGCCTGGAGCTACAGTGCAGAAAGGTGGGGGAGGATGCTGGTGAGGATGATGGAGTGGGGAAAGAAGGCCTAAGGAAGAGGCGAAGAGGTGTTAACATTTAAAAGTTGGTGAAATCAGGAGTCTCCCTGGCCAATATTTAATCACTCCCACTGGCATATAAATGGTGTTATATTCGCAACTTCACTTTTCCTTTGCCTCCCTTCCTCCCTCCCTCCCTCCCTCCCTTCCTTCCTTCCTTTCTTTCTTTCTTAGATTTTATTTATTTATTTTTAGAGAGGGGAAGGGAAGGAGAAAGACAGGGAGAGAAACATCAATGTGTGGTTGCCTCTCACATGCCTCCCCGCTGGGGACCTGGCCCACAACGCAGGCATGTGCCCTGACTGGGAATCAAACCAGAAATCTTTTGGTTTGCAAGCTGGTGCTCAATACACTGAGTCACACCAGTCAGGGCTCTTCTTTAAAAAAATTTTTTTTTAAATTTCCTATTCTCTCTCTTTGGAATGATCAAGAAGTTTTAGAGTACCACAGATAGGAATCTAGTACTAAGAATGCTAAAAATATGCCCTTGCTGGTGTGGCTCAGTGGATTGAGCACCGGACTGCAACCCAAAGAGATGCTAGTTCGATTCCCAGTCAGGGCACATGCCTGGGTTGCAGGTCAGGTCCCCAATGGGGAGCGCGTGAGAGGCAACCACACATTGATGTTTCTCCCCTCTTTTTCCCTCCCTTCCCCTCTCTTCTCTAAAAACTAAAAAAAAAAAAACTAAAAAAAAAAAGCTAAAAATAACAGAATCATAGACCATTTTGTAAATAAATAAACTATAAATGACTTTTTCAAGGTCACACATGTTTAATTTCAGACTGAGTTCTGGAATGTAGTTTGCCATCTCTTATTCTGATATTATTTCCAGCATATCTGGCTCCTCCTCTGAAATGTCACAAGTGCAGACATGCTTCTTTCTAAGTGCTTAGTACTTACCCGAGCTCAAGCTATTAAGACTTTATTAAAATCCTCAGTTCATTTACATAAACTATACATTATCATAGAGAAACTCACCTTCAGGGTTAAGAATTTCCTCACAACAATTATATCCTAAAGAGAGCACAGAAGGCAAAAATTACATATAGTCAAATTTACTAAATTATCCTCGGAAGTTCCTTAAATAGCCCACAAGCCAGTGAGGTGCTCAGTCCGCAGTGAGGTGCTCAGCCCGTGAGAGGCCCAGGAAAACTGAGGCCAAGCAGGACGAGAGCAGATTAAGGTGTCTCATGTCTTGCTCACTCTGGGGTAAATGCTGATTAAGAAGAAGGATGGGGACACCCACGTCACTCTTAAAATAGATGCCCATCAGGATAAGTTTGTATCATATTATCAATCTCTCTCCAGTAGGTCTCTCTTGAATCAGACCACATTAAGCATATAAGTGACATGTGCTCCCAGTTGAATCCTTAGGATTTTATGTAGCATCTAATTTGACCAGAATAGAGAAGTCTCGCATGGAAAGCAATTTGGCCAGGTTAACACAGTTGAATTGCAAGTACGTGCCCCAAATCCAAACAAAATGCTGTTTTTCCCTTCCCAATCATTTGGATAACGGTGGTCTTATAAATTGGCCTCTGATTATTGGCATAACTGAATTTCAGCTGTAGCTGTTTGCCATGTGAGTCTAGGTGTAGCTTCATTAATACTAAACTCATGACCATCAATATGTGGTAAAGATGCATTTGAGGGTATGGGACAGCTATGAAAATTTGTGATGAGCTAGAAGTAATTATTGTATGATAATCAAGCATTTAAAAGTATCCATTGTGTGGTGCAGGAAGATTTCAGCATTTGTCATTTTTTCTACAAGAACTGATTTGCTGCCTTTATTCTTTATCTGTCTTTCCTGTGAATACATTTGTTGCTATGTTTTTAGTATTATTGTTAGCTTCATTGCATAATTAGTGGTATTCAGCTGCTGCTTTTTGGCTTAAAAGAACTGTAATTAGCTTTCATTCACTAGTGGCATGTATACGGCATCAGGGTCATTGCCAAAGGTATAAGGACTGTAATTCTATTGCTAGGTTTTAAATTCCTATAAACTTAAAAGTCTATTTTGTTTATCGGAAGTAATAAAAAAGGCTATGAGATACAAAGGGTAGAGTTTTACTCTGCTTGGAAGGAAAGTACATTACAAGGTGTGGAGGATGAATGTGTGTGTCTGTGAGGCATCAAGTTGTTCTGTCTCAAGTTCAGGTGCTATTCTCATTATTCAGCTGGTTAATTCTGTGTAACCCAAATCGTGTTTGGGATCTGTTCTCGCGTACTGCTTTCTCCACTAACGGCACTATCGAAAGCAAAATATTGTCAGAGTAAAAATTTGGGCTTACGCAGTCAAACCATCTTGAATTCAAAACCTGCTTGATGCATTAAGTAGCCTTTAAAGAGTTAAGTTATGAAGATTAAGGTCAATAGTGTTTGTAAAGCATTTAAGACAATACTCATAAATATTAGTTACTATGATCATTCCTTTATATTTGCTCCATCAACTCTCACGTTTTAAAAGGATGTTCAAAGCCTCTATCGCTGGGGCTTGATGTCAGAAAGCCTCATTAGGGTCAAAGTGTTGTGAAATCATAAAGCAGGAAGACACAGATCTGAGTATCAAATGAAGGAATGTACCTTAAAGGGTATTTCATTAATACTGGCTGCGATACTAGAAATCTAAAACAGACGTGTTGTTTAAATTCTGCCACAGATCTGCGTTTCAGTCCATTTTCTTGCTATTGCTATAAGAGTTTTTTTTCATTTTTTATTTTTAGCTTTTTATTATTTATTTATTTATTTTTAGAGAGGGGATGGGAGGGAGAAAGGGAGAGAAAAATTAGTGTTTGTTTGCCTCTCGAGCACCCCCTACTGGGGACCTGGCACGCAACCCA
Source organism: Mormoops blainvillei (assembly GCA_004026545.1). Taxonomy (NCBI): domain Eukaryota; kingdom Metazoa; phylum Chordata; class Mammalia; order Chiroptera; family Mormoopidae; genus Mormoops; species Mormoops blainvillei. The sequence continues at coordinate 101,934 of PVJD01004985.1, forward strand.
GGCACATGCCTAGACAGGAAATCAAACCGGCGGCGGCCCTCGCGTTCGCAGGCTGTCGTTCAGTCCGCTGAGCCACACCAGCGAGGGCACTACAAGAGTTTGTGGCAGTGCGTGTCTGCGGTGTGTGCGGGCGGTGGGGCCGTGTGTGAGCGTGCACCTTCAGTGTTAGCGATTTCCTCACAACGAGATTCTAAAAGAGCATGGAAAGCCAAAGTCACATACAGTGTACGTCGATGGTGGAGGACTTCTGAAATCACGGGGGCCATCTCGGGAGTCTCTTCACCTTTGGCTTGTGCCCCCAACGTCCTGTCCAGTGGCGCTCGTCATTCAGACCAGTGGGGTTGCTCTGGCTCCTTCTGGTCCTCCGCATTTGGGGGCCTCCTATATTGACTACAGGAGCCCCAGCGTAGTTACTACTGCATCACTTCAATAGAAGTCCATGTTCCGACAATGGTTTTAGGGTGAGAACAGAGGTTTCTGGTAGTGAAACAACCCTCGAGAGAGCAAGTATTAGGAGAAGCTGCTGAAACCACCTCTAAGCCAACTATCTGATGATAAACTACTAGCTAACACTCAGGAAGGCAGCCTTAATCTATGTGCCAGGCATTGTTACAAGGCTTTTATATACATTCGGTCACTGAATTATGACAACACTATGAGGCAGAAAGTCTATTATCCTCATGTGAGAGGAGGAAACTGAGGCAGTACCGAGAAGAATTGGGATGGGCCTAGAGTCTCTGTTCTTTGTTGATGTCACGTGCTACCTCTCTTATGTAGTGGTTGCAGGGAAAGTCTTGCCTCTTTTGTGTTTGGTTGGTTATTTCTCTCCTTACCACAGGCCAATAAGTGAAAATCAATCGCAAGAATTATAACTTTTTTTAAATTAAAAATATAATTTGTTTTTCAATCCCTAGATATCTTTCTGGTCAGCTGTATTGTTTAAATAGTATTATCATGGACTGCTCTTATACAGAGATAAAGAGAAATAAGCAGTTGAACCAATTTGGATTATTGAAGCCAAAGAATGTAAATATATTGTTGAAGAAAAAAGGTCGAGATTATAGATGGAGTTATGAAAATCAAAAGCACTAAATATATTCTCAGGATTCTGTGCTAGCAGATCATGGAGTCAAGATAGCTGGCTCTGAAAATATTTGTGATATAATATTTTCTTCAACTTTAACATTTTATTATACACATTTTAAATATGTTACCAGAATGGAAAGGTTCTCATTTTTCCTTTCCAGATCTGGAAGCCAGGGAGAAGAAAGTGTGAAAGAGTTGAGAATTCTTTTAACTAGGGAAGAGGAGTTAGGAACAAGGAATGACAGAGAAAGACATGCTGGAATATAATTCTGGCTGATAATTTTCAACTATATGGTAATTGATTAAAAACCAATGGATGAATTATTTATTAAAAAGACCCATCTTCAGTAAGATAAAATTTCAACAACAAAATGTTGAAGGCCTTGCCAAAACTTTTAACAGAATTATCAAGGGCAGTCAGTGGGCCTCATGTACAACAGCATAAATTGCCTGTTTCCTTTTTTCCCATTTTCTTGGGTAGTCTCAAGATATGAGGGGGGACCCCCCAAAAATCCTGTAATTATCTTCTGGAGGGTGGGCCCCTTGTAGTATAGGCTTCCCACACTAGGTGAATGTTCTAGGAACCCATCCGTATCAGTGTACTAGCTGGCGTTGTTGTGAGAGGCTGCCTTCGGCTTCAGTGAATTTTTTTTTTTGAAGACTCTTTCAGTGCATTTGCCCATTTCATGACGGGTGACTTAGGCGCGCACCTGCCCACACCGCAGTGAGTGTTCAGCAGTTTTTGATCCAAAACAGCATGACCACCCTTCCTATTCACCTGATCTTGCCCTGAGTGACTTTTTTTTGTTTCCCTGGATGAAAAAAGTCCTCAAAGGGAAACGTTTTGCTGCCATGGAAAAGGCGAAACAAAAAACAGCAGAAGCACTAAAAGGCATCAAAATCAATGAGTTCAAAAACTGTTTTGAGCAGTGGGGAAAAAAAAAGGTATATTACATCAAATGGAGAGTACTTTGAAGGTGACTGAATTTTAAACATGTAAGAATAAGTACACACTTTTTTATAAGTTAATTTTGGGGTTTTTTTTTTTTTTTTGGTCCCTCCAGTACAGTTATGCACACAGAATGGGCATGACTAAAGCCACTGCTAGGGATCTGACCATGGAAAGTTCACCAAACCTGACATCAGTCTAACACCCGAATCTTTACTCTTGCTTTTTCTCTTTATATTTGTGTTCCCTTGGGCACACTCTTTCTCATCTGTCTAATGGGGTAATACATGTGCTGCCAACTCTATACAATTATTGTATAGAAAGACAAAGTAAGTAAACTACTATTTCAGGAGCATTTCAAAAAACACTGCTAGAGACAGGAAAAATAGAGGGCGTGGTGGCAGAGCAGGTGCCAACACGGAAATACCAACCGTGAAAGGCAGTGACTGATGTTAAATGTGATGAGACAAGCAGTTACTCCAGACCGGCAGTTCAGTCCTGACTGTCCACCCTGGGGGATCTTCTAAAATATAACAATACCTGCTGCCCCCTCCAGCTTAAATATTCTGGGGCAGAGCCCAGCTATCGACGCCCACCCCCCTCCCGATTCCTGAGGTGATTCTAAGGAGCAATAAGGTTAAAACTCCTGCTGTTCAGTTTCTGGAAGAAAATTTGCCGTTTGGGTAAAATGAACACATTGACATTTTCAGTTTGAAAAATTAAAACCCTGCTCTTACACATAGGTCTCATGTAAATGAAATTCATGAAGATACAGTGTTGACAAAAAGAGGTGATCACTAGTCAGAAATAATGTCATAAATATAGAAAATACCTTACATAGTGGGGAGATCCAAACTAAACTGAAATGAGTATGTGTATTTGACTTTTAAGAGAATTTTTCACATTAATGAGCTTTGGAGGCCAGATTCATGGAATTCCAATTACCGAAAGGGCTTCGAAAGTGTGATATTATACATCATGAGGAAATGTAGTAACTCCATTAAAAAGAGGGTCGAGATAATAAAATTATTATAAACAACCTGATTCAGATATACTGTAGGACATCTAGTGATTAAAAACTTTTATCCCTGTAGCTCCGCTGTTTAAATTCAGTTCACTTATATTTTTGCCCCGTTGCTAATTGTATTATTTGAAAATTCAATGATATGTAAAATATAAAGGTGGCAACTTAAAACTAAATGTATATCTGTTCTAGGATATCTCAATTTGCTGCTTAATTTGAATAATTTGGGGACTGTTAGAAAGTTGCTAAGAAGAATTAGTGTAAAAACATTTGGGACTGCATTCCCTCAAATATAATGATGCTTAAAATAGAAAAGCACTTTAAGTTATAGTTTTATGTTCTGGCCTCCTATGGAGTTTAAAATAAAATTTCTCAGTGGCCATGACCCTGTTAGCTGAGCGGAGGAATTCTTCGGTCGGAACCACAGGTTACCTCGCCCAGTTTGCAACAGAAGCCTCCAAGACCAGGAAACACCAAGGGACGGCCCCAAAGCCACACTGCTCGTGAGTGGCAGAGCTTGGACAGGTCTCTTAGCTCCTAGCCCTCCCTGGCTCATGCTGAGGAAGCCTGATAAATATTCTTATGTTTTAGGCTCCAAATATTGGGGTGTGTTAAGAGTCCAGCAGCATTTGCAACAGGAATAACTTTAGCTACCAGGAACCTAATCATCCAGTAGCCAAAACAGGTTATGATGAATTCTGTTTAAATGAAAGTTCCCAGCATCATTAAGAGGCAGACTCATAAGACTTTGACTTACTGCACCTTTGGTACCACTGATGGCCTGATAATTTTAGTGCTCCTGTACGCAAAATGAAAGTCGTCATGGCACACTGTCTGTGCGCTTTCAGAAACACAGTCCTGTTCTGTCATCTCCTACTTATCTCCCAAACTCCTTGCTGCCATAGAAGGCTACCTGGCACAAGCCCCGCCATGACTGTTATGACACCCAAGTTGTGAAATTGATAGAATGGATTGAACTAGGGCACAAGGAGAGAAAGACAATAATCAAGCATGAATCATGTGTTTTACAGTTCTGCATCTACTTGTTATAGGATTACTAATGGCTACATGAAATATTTTATGTCCTACAAATGTGTGGTACGAGAAATAAGGAAAAAATGGAGGGGTGGTATTTTAAATTTAATATTTAAAGATATATTATATTAACAAACCAAGCAAATCTTATCAGCAGGTAATGAATTTGTAAGTGCTTTGATTCACAGATATTTAATAAAAATCCACACATCGGGAATAACATGAGGCTGAGAAAATCCAAGGTTTATTCCAAAGTATGCTTCTATCATTTAAGGCCTCAAAGGTTATCCATTCTTCTGTCTTGTAGCATGCTTCAGAAAGTCATTTCTATTCTTATACAATACCCCTTTTTAAAGATTTTTAAAGCAGTTTATTTTCAATCACAGCTGACCTACAGTGTTGTATTAGTTTCAGGTCTGCAGCACAGCGACCAGACACCTCGGAAAGGCTAGTGCCTGTCTGACGCCACACAGAGCGCTCACAATGTTATTTACTATGTTCTCTATGCTGTACTTTATAGTCCTGTGACTTTTTAATAACTGTTACTTTGTACTGCTTAATCCCTTCCCCTTTAAAGACCTTTGGAGAGGGAGAGTCCCCAGTCCTTTATTCCAGCCACAAGAGGTGAAAAACCTGTTCAAAGAAAGGAGTAGGAATTCGGCCCCAGGTCTCCCATGGGCAGAGCCTGGCCTTGTAACTGGCCCAGACTTGAGCACAGTGAGTGCCTTTCCCCTCCAGGGACTTCAGGTGGAGGACAGCTGACAAACAATGGGCTCATTTAGGCTCTACCTGAGGCTGGTGTCTTGACAAAGGAACTAGCTGGCTACCCTAGGTTTCAAAGTTGCTAGCTTGTATAGTTAGTTTTCTCCATGACAGAAGCTTTGAATAGATTCTTTTGATTTATGATTTTCCTCTGACAGAAATTAGAGTGTGGTGTGGGGGCATGACCATGAAGGATCGTTAGTGATTTTGTATAAACTTTGTTAGTCACTCTGATTATCTTCTGGACCAGTGTCCGGAGACAGGTCCCAGATCCCAGGGTAGACTATTACATGTAGAAAGTGAGTTGAGGGGAAGAGATGTAGCAGTTTGAAACAGTATCCATGGTCATATAGTGTTGTTACCTAGTAATGGAGTTCAACCACCAACTTGGGCTGAGTTGGAGAGCAGCTGTGCCCTCAGGACAGAATATATCCTTGCAAGCCAGAGCTCCTGGGTTCATTTGGGCTGACTTGGCCACCAAGAGAAGCGACGGTTTCCCCTGGGTTACAGTGGTACACAAAGGGAGCTAGTGATGGAACAATAGAGGATATAGAGGGTGTAAATAAGAAAAGATGGTCCGGTCACATGAAATCAGGTGAAAGAATCTGGCAGTCAGCCCTGCTTGGGTAGCTCAGTTGTGTAGAGCATCATCCTGATACACCAAGGTTACGGGTTCGATCCCTGGTCAGGGCACATATAAGAATCAACCAATGAATGCATCAATAAGTGGGACAACAAACTGATATTTCTCTCTCCAAAAAAAAAAAAAATCAATCATAAAACAACTGGCAACCTTCTAGAACTCATGAAAGAAGGTTTTACAACTCAAATTTCCAGCTGCTTTTGCTCTTTGCCTAAGCCAAGAAGTTTCCTATGATTGTTACTAGGTCAGTTATGCTGTCCTGGTCGATGTGACCTGGGGAAATTACAGTTTATGTGACCATTTGTATACTAAAGATTGTTTACTTTAGTTAGTTGCAGAGTTATTAATTAGAAAATTTTGGATTCTATTATATTATTATTGATCTCTTAACTGTAGTATTTTCTTCTGTCAGGAATCTGAAATGATTAAAAAGTAAAGTTAAATGATAGAGATCAATGAAATAAATCTGGACAATGGATATCAGTAAAAATCCCTTTTTATATAACCTGAGTAAATATTTGCCTATGGGCTCCACCTTGAAGTTTGAACAGAATATCCCTAAATAAACAGTTCTGGGACACTTTGCAAAGTTTGCTTTTTAGATATTACTTGATATTAAAGGATATTTTTATCATTTGCTTATCAAGAGCATTATATTTTATTTTTGAATAATAAGGCAGCTTCTATAATCAGAAGAACTTGGTAGCACAATTCAGTTCAGAACTCTGCTAACAAAAAGTTCCTTAATTTTTTTACTTCCTTGAACAAGGATCATGACTCCTTTATAGATCTTCCAACGGTATGGTGACCTCTTTTTAATATATGTTATTAGTTTCCCTTTCAAATAACATTTGAAGTTTTTTACATTGAGAGTACTAGGGCCATTTGAATGTCCCAAGGCCCTCCCTCCCTGTGGACCACAGAGCAGTTCCCGAGGGGAAGGCGTATGATGTGCCGTATATCAAAGGCAGCCACGCATTGAGAGCGAGCACCGCGGTGTGGCAGGTGCCTTGCTTTTGGCTGCTAGTCTCACCTCTTATTTCTTCTTTCAGTAAGCAACAAAAGTCACATTTTAAAACTTGAATCGGTATGCTTCTCTCACCGACATTTAGAATCCACCAGTTTGAAAGGCTGTAAACAAGAACCTGTATTTCCCACCATTTATGGATGCGTACGACGGTGTTACTGAATTGTTTTTAAAAGTTCATTTTAATGTTCCACTTTCCCCTCCTTCATGATTCATTTTTTAAAGATTAAAATTTTACGAATAAAATCAAAAGCTTCGTGAGGCCATTATGGCCAATATCAGAGAGCCGAACCATCTGCTCGACTCTGTAAAATTTCAGAAAAATTTCGATGACATGTTGTAAGAATGCACTGCTGGTGGAATCCATGATAAAGCCTTCCATTATTGCTCCCGACTAAACCAAATGTAGTATGTTTTATGGCCCAGAAAATGATCCTATTCAGGAAAGCTGGTTTTATAAATGCTTTAGAAATTAAAGGAACAATTCCCAATACAAATGTTGTTCCCCATGCAAAATACAGTCAGTAAGACCAAGACCGGCCACACAGGAAACCTGCAGCACGTGGCAAACTGGCCACGCCCTACTTAGCCTCCAAGCGTTGGGCTAGCAGAATGCGCGAAACCAGAGTCAAGATTATGAAATGGAAACTTCTGCAAAAAAAAGGAAGGGCACCTTGAGAGAGTATACATTCAAAAAACTTCAGAATAATGTCTGCAAAATTAAACAGTAATGTACAGTACCTGCCATTTGGGGATCTTGTTTATTCGTATATTCATATTCAGAGTGAACCACGATAGAAAGAAGTTAGGGAACGCTCCTGATGAGGGGAATGAGAAAGGAGGAGTGAGCATCTCAGACCAGGAAGCCCCTAGGCCCTGGCATCAGAGCCTGTGCCTCCACTCACGATCAAAGGGAAACAGCTTATGGCAGGAAACCCCTGCAGGGGTCACAGAAGTCAACAACAACAAGGACTGGCTAAAACCAGCTCAATCCAAGACGGAGGAAAACTGACCAAAGACTGACTCATTAAATCATCATTGCAATGAAAACTGGCACCACAAGTAGGCGGGGGATCGAGGGGATGGATGCAATGACACTTTCAGAATGACTACATGGGATCAAGACCCCCTCCCAACCCAAAGTTGGAAACAGAACTTGGTGCCACCAAGTTCAAAACCCAGGAACATGTATAACTGCAGGAACTGCCTGCCTGCCCACATCCGCTCAGACGGGCATTTTCGCGTCTTCCACAGTGGAGCCCTGTGAGACTTGCCACCACAGGGGCAGTGGGTGGGAGCAGCCAGTCCTGGGCCAAACCCATGAGCCTGTGCCCAGGAGTCCCGCCCTAGCCTCTTTCTTCTCTACCTGAATAAAACTTGCTTTTGTTCTCATTCAGACTTGTTCTGGAATTCTTTCCTGAGCGAATCAAGAACCTGGAGGTCCCAGACCATATGCTGCGCTAAACTGGTCCAGCGACAGGAGGGTCCGGGCTTGATGCCTGTATTTAAGGCGGTATGTGGAAACATTCATTAATGAATGGAATGAGAGGAAAAAGCAGTAGTGTGCGTGGAGCGTTTATCACACACCTGACATTGCTCTTAAGACTTCACATGTATTACCTTGTCCCCTCCTCACAACAACCTTAAGAGGTAGGGGCTCTTGTTAACCTCATTTTACTTTTGGGGAAACTGAGGCCCAGAGGAGTTCAGTTAGGTAACCTGCTCAAGGTCACACAGTTATTTGAGGCAGAATGGAGTTTCGAGTCTAGACATTCTGACTCCAGGGTCTGTGGTGTTTACCACTATTTCATATGGTTCATGTATTCATTTCACAGATAGCTGTTAAGTGCTGACTCTGCCCTGTGGCGCTTACAGTCTGTTGGAGGGGAAAACAAATGCTAAACAAGGACATAAACATATGTTAGGTGATTGTAACTACAATGAAAAGAGAATAAATGGATAGAGAGTGAAGAATGTCACCGGATCAGGTCTGAACCAAGGCAGGTCCTGCCCCAGAAGGGTCCAGGACTTGCAGGTTCTTGAGTTATGCAGGAATGAATTCAAGAGCGAGTCCGAATGAATTCAAGAACGAGTCCAGGTAGAGGCAAAAGTAGGTTTATTAAAGTTTTAGGTAGAGAAGCAAGGAGAGGGGGTTCCTGAAGATAGGACTGGGGGTAAGCGTGGGATGAGCTGCTGCTGCCCACTGCTCCCCTGGTTTCCAGTCTCACTGGAACCCTTGGAAGAAAGAAAAAGTATACACCTGAAGGGACATAGGTGTGCTTGCAAGTAAGCCATATGCAGAAGATGAGATTTGTCTTTCGTTTTTTTATTCATCCTTGGTTATGGGAGGGGAGCTGGGATCTTTTTCTGTTGGGTTCTTATTCTTATGACAGTTGATGACTCTTAATTCCACCTTTCCAAGGGGAGGAGGGATTTTCTTCTTCATATGGATTCTCCCAGAAGTGTCATGGCATTAGCCTCCCTCAGCCCCCCTTCTAATTTGCAAGAGGGTGGAGCAAGAAGGGGACAGTCAATTGATGTTTCTCTCTCACACCGATGTGCCTCTCTCCCTCTCTCCCTCTTTCTCTCTCAAATAAATAAATAAATAAACAAACAAATAAATAAAATGGGAAATATTGCACTAGATGCCTTCAAAACTCCAATGAACAGATACCTGAAACTATATTTCCTACCCTTTCTTTTCCCAAACCAAAACAAAGTTAAAATCTTATAAAATAGTCTACATAATTTAAGTTCTTAGTTTAATATTGTCATTTTTTTGCCTTATGTCTACAACTGCATTTCACAAACACAAAACCATGTGCATTTACTGTTGTGTCTCTGGGGATATGTTTTTATCCTTTTGTTATTTTGCATTCATTGATTTAGAACCTCTGGGCAGCTTATGCTGTCATAAGTTGTATTAATGTCTGTAAGTGATGGCAATATTATCATGTAAAAGAAAAATGTTTCCATTAATACCTGCATCATTATTTAAAAAGATAATTATGATAATTCTTCACGACACTTTCCTGGGAAACAAGGGAGAGGCATTTTAGATGATTCCTTCTCAGAAACTCAGAAAAACAGAGAGACTTGTGGTTTGATGCCTTTCCATGTGCCTAGGTACATGTGAAACACGAATCTTTAACCCACTGCTGACATGTGCAGTGCCTCTGCCCAGGATGGTTTCCATGGTTTCCCGGCATGCCACCTCGTGCTTTGGCCTGAGCGTGGCATCTTTATTTCTGGGGAGGCCATTATGGCTCCGCCATCACCATTTTCTCTTTCAAAAAAAGCAACCGACCTGCTGAGCAGAGATGACTTGCAGACAGCAGCTGTGAATCAGTTTTGATTTTGCCACCCTCCAGCCTTTGAAATGCGGTCTGTGAGGTGAGTGTTCCCATCCCTCTAGGCGAGGTTTGGCAGGCTCCGTGACTTTCCTGGTCCCTCTTGGGCAATAGGGTTTTCTGGTAACTCCAGGTCACGGAAAATTGGTTTAGTAATTTAACTGTCAGTTGTATGTGTTAATAAAAACTTCATTTTCTGAGTTGAAGTTGAGGCTTCCTGCTGGCTGGCAGCTCACAGGGAAGCCTGAAACCGAAGTTGGGAGTGGGAAGGATTTATTATTACCTCATTTTGCTCCTTTGTCTCCAGCTCACCAACAGAGGTTTCTGGCTCTTCAAGGGTTGGGAGTCGGGAGGGAGAAGAAGGAAGGAAGGCCGCAGAGGTGTTACTTCACAGCCCCTTGTGTGGTATCTAGCATCCAGGCAGGTGTTAAAGATGACAACTTGACAGATGGATGTGGACAGAATGGCTCTTTCGTGGGGGCTTTTGTGACTTTTCTGCACTCCCCTGCAAGGTCGCAAGCAAGGGTCAGCTTCCTCTTCGCCAAACATTTGGGTTATATGTCTTCTTCCCGTGGCCAGTGATCCATTATCATTTCGTGGCACAAGCCATGAATTTCATCCAGTGACTGATGAATGGGCTGATGATCAGCGGAAGAGAGACAAAGAGACAATGCCTTGCACCAGGCTGGCGAGTCAATCTAGGGGCGAGTTTATACTGATAGGATGGATGGGCGCGTAGAAAGTGAAGATCAGCACAATGATAAAATAAGTTGATATTGCAGTGAAATGGGAACAGAAGTGACGGGACTGATGTCATCCACAAGGGAAAAGACGTTCATGTGATGTTATTCATGCAACAACCTTAAGATTTCCTGTGAATCAGAAGCCGTTGAGACGTAGAATAGGAAGCTATACAGGCATATCGTATTCGTGGTTAGGCAGAATATAATTTCACGACAACATATGACCTAGCAGGATTAAACAACTCAAAGTGTTTTGGCCCAAATGCTTCTGAGGATTTAGGTAACCAATAAACAGGGGAGAAAAGGAGTCAGTGGACATCATTATTCTTTCATAAGAGAAGCTTTATATGCTTCTTTTAAAAGGACGAAAGTATGTATGAGTTATAAACAAATTAAATGGTTGAAATAAAGCTTTAATTTAAAGGTAATAAGATCATTAATATGCCCACTAAACACCAGTTGGCTATTAGAAACCTATTTAATGAGATTTACCAACCACTAAAACCACCATGTCTATCTGTTAAGTAGCTGTTAAATATCAATAATTTTGTTTGTTATGGCAAATACAGTTAAACTTATTCCAACACAGCGGGGAAGCTACAAATAATAATCATAATTAGTATTTGTGGAGTGTTTTTTTTTTTTTACAAGCCAGCCATTGCTCCATAGACTTCCTGAATGTGATTTCCTTTAGAATGCAGAAGGCTATCAAGTCAGAATTATTGCACCCTCATTCATATCTGGGGGAAACTGAGACCTGGAAAGAGTAATTAACTAAGGTCACACAGCTGGTCAGTGGTGGGAAGCTTGAACTCAGGCAACCTGACCCTGGCGCCGGTGTTCCTACCAATGAGTTACCCAAAGGCCCATCATAAAAATATCCAGTAATAGTCTTCATGCAAACCCGTAGCAGCAGCGAGAGGCTGAGTCACCTAGCTTCCAGCTCAGGCCTTCCCGTGGTCTTTCTCACGCTGGCGGTAGGAGTCAGATGCCCTCTGGTAGAAAGTAGTGCAAGGAATTCCTCCCTTACGGCCCTTGCTATTAATTCCGCTCAGTTTTGGCCACTTCAAGTACTGGAGATGGGATCCGAGCCCCTGAGCTTTCAACCCTCCTCATTCTTTTCGCCTCAGGTTTTTTATTCTTTCATTGGCTGCAGTCTCTCAAATCTATCTTCTCCTTGCTCATCACCCAAAGCTCTCCTTCTCGCCCCCGCCTGGATCATCCCATTTTGTATCTTTCCTTTTGCTCACTTCCTAGGGTGGAGGTGGGCGGTGGGGTAGCTGAGAGCTTGTCTCAAAGATTCACTGATTCCCGAGAACACAGTGTAAGTGTTTGCAGAACTCTGAAAAACCCCCTGAAGCTCTTACTTCTGTGGTATTGTATTACAGTTCCCTTTTCTGGGGGCAAATAGTGAATGGTGCAAGCTTAAAAAAACAACTCTGAAAAGCAGTGTTGTGCTCGCATAATTGTTGCTTGTCAAAACTATATTTAATAAATACAGCCCATAGGAGGATTTAATTCTCCACATCTCACTTAATAATTAATCCTCTAAATGTATTGCTGAGTGCTAATGAATACATACCAAGTCTATTACTCTCTCTGAATTCTTGCCCAATATGTCAGTTTGTTTTCTTCTTATTTATTTGTTCTCCCTCATTTTTCAAATTTGAAATTAATATCATTTTCTACTTTTCCATAATGTTTCTAAAACTAATGTTTCCCTAGAGTTTAACCTACCAATAGAGGTTTTGAACAGTCACATCGTAGCTATCTCTTTATCTTTTATTTGGCCAAGTTTTAGATTATTACCCCAAGTTGAGGATTGTATCGTTTGTACCTCAATGCAGTGCGACCGTGTCATTACTTCTGACAACTGAACAACCACCTTAGTGACAATATATACAAGGGGTTATTAACTTTAACCGAACAGCGTAACCTTAACTGAACACGTACATGTAAGGAAGTAATTATGCATACACACTAGACTACATGGGAGTCGAAAGTCTGGAAAAAATATAGTAAGACTCTGTGGAAGAGACTCAGCGAAAGAGACTCAGCTGAAATAAAACACAAAATCTCAGAAATAGCCTGTAGTGGATGACACCAGGAAATTAAAGCACATGGCATGTATGACAGTGGCCGGGGTTAAAGATTCCATAACCACCTTTGCACACCCATTCCACCACCTAACACTGAAGCTTGAAGGAAGCTCTCTACATGTGACCTGTGTATCCCTTGATACAAGTAAGAAGTAAGGCTACTTCTTGGATTATCTGCACAGGTGGGAAAAGCAGCTGCTTCTTAAAATAACCCCTCTACTGATGCGAGGACCCTTATTACATCAAGTTTACGTTTGTTTCTCTTAAGAGAAACACCTGTCGCCATGCCTGGTCGAGGGTGTGCTTGTTTGCTGGACACACAGTAGGCTGCGTAATGCAACAGTGCTGTAATCGTTCCACGTGGGGTGTGTGCGTCAGTGGCCACGTTACCAATATTTCTGTCACCTGGAATGTGCTTACTTAAGATTTTCTGCCCTGGCCTTTCACTTCCCAATTTTCAGAAACTCAGCAGCAGGTGATCTGAGAGAACCGAAACAGTGGCGGTGATGGAACTCAAACAGATTGTCCACGAGAAGAGCAAGGCGGACCAACGCGAGCTTTCAGTACATCCAGTTGCTCACCAGTCAAAGTGTTATGCCTGCTTTCTACAACTCTCCTGTCTAATGAGGTAGCCACTAGCTACACGTGGCTAGTTAAGCTTAAATCAATTAAAATAAAATTAAAAATCAGCTCTTTGGTGACAGTAGCCATGCTTCATGTACTCAGTTAGCTACCCGTGGCTCACGGCTACCACGCTGGACGGGCTAACAGGGGTGTCCAACCTTCTGAGGTCTCTGGGTCACACTGGAAGAAGAAAAGTTGCCTTGGGCCACACGTTAAATACACAAACACTAATGAAAGCTGATGAGAAAAAAAAAAGTTCCATGCATAATTTTCGTGATATCTGCCACTACAGATAAGCAAAAAAGTCCTCACACAATAACCTTAATTATGCAGTGGCTCTTTTGATAATCTTTTAAAATTGTTGAGCAGGTCCCAAGTTTGTGATCACTAACATAGAAAATGTACATATCTAAGTAATTAAATGTCACCGTACATACCTTTTTTAAATGTGACATTGTGACGCGTAATCACAAAAACATCTCATAATGTTTTAAGTAAATTTATGATTTGGTGTTGGGCCACATTCATAGCCATCCGGGGTGGCATGTGGCCCTCAGGCTGCTGGCAGGACACCCCTGGTCTAGAACATTTCCATTAGTACAGAAAGTACTAATAGGCGTGTTCCTTAGTGTAGAGAACCCTGATTTCCTGCCTGCATGCTCATAGTGACACCGAAAAGTACCTTTCAAAGCTTTGTGGCAATATTTTTAGGTTGTTGATTGCATAGTAATAGAATCTTAAGGTTGGTGAGATAATTTCTACCCAGTATACATGTATTCTTAACAGCGGGACAGAAGCATGCGCCTAACACAACAGCGACTCAGAGAACCTGTCTGATCTCAGAAAATAGTCTTTCCTACCCACTGGGTTGCTTATTCATATGCTATTTCTCTCATTAGGAATTAGGAAAGTCCATTGAGTTGTCCACTTTTCTTGACTTATATTTTCATCATCCATTTTTCGATGAAGTACTTTCCCAAATTTTATTAGAGAACATTCACAACTTTGGCAATAAGGTAACTTAATGTTGTTTATAGGTCCAGTGAACCAAGATCCCAGTTCTGAAACTGATTTCTGTGATTTTAAACCTTTTTAAATTTTTCATCACCCTTTAAATGTATCAGTCAAATCATAGTGTTTTACAGATTCTAAGGTACCATAATATTAATAGAGAATGACTTCACTCTCTTGCTTTTGCATTCCTGTACACATGTGTTAATCTCAGTGTTTTATTTCAAAAGTAAGTATTAAAACTGCTTATAGGTGCTTCTCTCCGTCCCGTTTTTGGTGACATGGCCACTACTGGTCCCATGGCAGGCTCTGCACTGATCATGACAGTAAGATGAAGATTTCATGTGAACTATTTGAAGGAAAAGTGAGAGCAATTATTTGTCGAGTAGGTTACTTCTGAGATGCCAGGTTCAAGTATTTTTCTTTCTTTTTTGATCTTGGCCTCTAATGAGCTTCCCTATATAATTAGTAAATGACTCGGACCTAAATATATTGCTGGCACTTAAAGAAAAGCAGTATACCAAGAAAGACTTCATTTTTTTCAGAGATAATATTTAGTGGGAGGGAATTGTAAAGAGATAGAGATCATCTTTGATGTGTCTTTAAGGCGTTAGAGTTCACTGTTTAAAGCCAAGATGAAAAGAGATAACCGTATTAACTTGGCTCTTGCCTAACCTTCCTCTTTCTGCCTGCCACTTCCTGAGGTTTGTTTTCTTTCTGGTCTCAGATTGATGAACTCATTACGACACGGTGGTGGTTTATTTAAATCCCTTAGAACTTTCTCTGCAAAGGTATGGTTCTTCCTCAGATCTTCAGCTGCATTTGTATCTGGCCTCTGGGATCCCAGGGAGGTGAAAAGATAAAGTGGCCCGGGCAGTCGTTTTGTGCATTACATTATCACCTGTCACTACGTTTCACCGTTCTTTGTAAGAACAAGATGGCCCTCCCCACTCAGGCCAAGACCTTGAGCGCCAGCCAGATGCCCCACTGCTTGTTTGACCTCATTAAAATTGAGTGATTGTATTAATGTTTAGGTCTGAGGCCAAACCTCTTCGAGCTGTTTAAAACTTCTGAGGCTATTACGGTGGGACTTAGTTTGTGATCTTTTCTTAGTATTTTCTAGCCAATCAGTCTGAATAGAAATATAGACCAAGAGGGAATTAGGTCTGGAAACTGGGATTAAAAGCAAAACCTGGGCTACAAAAAATATAGCCAATGTGTGGCTACTTATCTCACTTTTTTTTCTTTTGCTCTGAAAAACAATTCATGATGTAAGACCCTAGGAAATATAATACTTAAAAATTATAGTTAAATGGAAACTTGTCAACTCTAAAAGTATAATAGCATGAGCTGGCCAGAGAGGTGAATAATTATGGCTGTTTTTTATTGTCAGGAAGTAGGGACTGAGGTCCCGACAGCTTCTGCCTGCCACTATGCTAATTAAATTCCATCCCGACCCCTGCGTCCATGCCTGTCCCGCCAAAGATCAAAAATGTGAATTTAGATCCTATAGGAAGCGTGGCACAGGACAACAATGCCATTCCAAGTGGCTTTGCCAAGATCACGTGGGACTGGCAACTGATCCGATTTTCTGAAGGTTACAGATTTTCTTGAACATAAATCAAAGCCATATCTATGAAGGATAAAGTTTTTACGTCCAGCTTATTTACTGCCAAAGGACATGTTTCCACCATCGCTTGGGGTCCGATAAACTTCCCTGCACAGTGGTCCTGTCAAGTCGGTGCAAACGCCTCCACTAATTGGTGTCCTGCCCTGTTGTTCTCATGCTGAGTTCAGCATGAAGCCAGTGTCTCGCAAAAAATGGGCTTAGCGCGATGAAATCCCTGCGATGCTATAGAGCGCAGATGTGCAGTGCCTGAAAGTGTTTGTCTAGTCAGCATGGACACTTTTCAACCACAAATGATGCAGTTGATCAAATTTGATTGTTATTTTTAACTCACATAGAAATGCTATTTATAGCACTTGTGCTCTAGCAGATATACCCATTAGCCATCAATGACCCCAGGTCTAATCATTCTTTCTTTTTCTTTTTTAATTTTAATTTTTTTTTATCCTCACCCAAGGACATTTTTTTTTTCATTGCTTTTAGAGAGAAGCATCGATCGGTAGCCTCCTGCGCTCTCCTGGACTAGGGATCGGATGTGCCCAGGGCAGGGATCGAACACACATCCTAGACATGTGCCCTAACTGGGAATCAAACCTGCAGCCTTGGCTGTGGGATGATGCTCCAACCAACTGAGCCACACTCCAAGGCTAATCATTCTATCTTGAAATTACCATCAGCCACAGAGGTAGCCAGAGGGAATGGAGGCTGAGGCCGAATGCCCACTCTCCACGGCCAGCTGACTTGTCATATTTGCAGTTTGGTCACTTTGGGCACCACCTTAGTCAATTCATTTCATACCTGCACCTCAGTCCTCTTGTCTATACATTATGATTAGAAGTTGATGAAAGTCTTTCCCATATTTAAAGTATATGGTTATGTGACATAACTGGGCCATAGGATGGGAGTGAGGACTACAGAAATAAGTAGTTAGCTTTGCTACTTTGATGCAGGGGAATTTCATAATCAGACCTTTGATTTTTCTTTTATCATCTTCTTTTAGAAAGAATAAAAGTGGGTACAGAAGAGAAGAATGCCAGTTGTCACCTGACCTTAACGCAATCCTAACATACTACGTTTGCACAGCAATGCCTAACTTTTTTCTGGGTATGCTACAATTTATCAAACCCCTTTACATACATGATATGATCCAAACTTCACAACCACCTGGTGTAGTGGGTGAGCAGAGCAGCTCTTGTTCCCAGAGTCTCCGAAAGATCAAGTTGGAGTGGTCCCAGGGATTAGTGGTTGGGCTAACACAAACCCATCTGCCTGCAGTATGATAACTGTTCACTCTACAGCTCTACCTCTACACTTTATTTACCGCTAATAACCCTTCTAATACTTTTTCAGACTTAAAAAAAAAATAGAACCTCGTCATATATGGGATATTTACTTTCATTTAGCTTAATGAAACTATTTTCGGTTGATTTTTTGACCTCGATTCTAGCCATATTTTAAAAATTACGTCATACAATTGTTATGGAAATTAGATTATTTTTACTTTATTTTCAGGGATATATGAAAAACTCGAACTTCCAGGAGACAGAGGTGAAAGGATTCCTACAGGTCTACCATTGCAATGAGAAGCAATCCAGAAAGGGACATGACTACAGCTGGTGGGAGGGGATGGGACGCTAACCTGCCTGGTGAAGCCTAATTGCCACCTTAAATCTGGGGGGAAATTGCCCCCTTCAGACATTATTAAAATATATTGAAATTTGCATTCCAGATTCTGGAAGGATGTAAAACTCTGTTTTTGTTCGTTCGTTTTGTTCTTTATATCCATAAGAAAAAAAGAACCCATGATAACCAAATACTGGGAAATCGTGGAAATTTTGTTTGCAAAATGTGACTATTATTCTTAGGCAGCAAGGAGTTATGATTTTTTGAGGAATCTAGATCCTGAGTTGTGACAATTATTGCGTAATATCTCGGGAAGACCTCAAAAACACTAGGTTTAAAGGGATGTTTGACTTTCTAACAATGATTTTTGTGTGTGTGTGAAACAAGAGGCAAACATTTACAAAATGTTATTGGCATCACGAAAAACTATGCTGTGCAGTTTTTGATTTCTTGAAACTCTGGGGCAGATATTTTGCGGGGGGTTATATTTCCTCTGTTCACATGACCATTGTTTCAGCAAGTAAACACCTTTATAAATAATATTTTCTGTTTTCAACCCCTCCACCCTCCTCCACCCCCCAAGAAAAGAAAATTTTCTTCAGGGACCCTATTCTGGCTGTTTTGAATTGCAGTAATTTAAAAATGACATTGTCCATAGCAACTCATTCTCTTGACTGAGTTGCCCTTTATTAGTTTGGCCAAGTCATCTTTATCTTGGGGGAAAAAAGAAAAAGACCTTTATTCTTGTGCTGAAAATCTTGCTGATTTTCAGAACAAACCCCCAGCCGGATCTTTTTGTTTTTTGAGTTACATAAGCTGTGGTGTGTGAACTAACATCTTGTCACTCATTGTTCTAAAAGCCAGAGCCAAACTGGTGCGAAACCACCTACTGTTGACTATCAAGCCTGTGCCAAAAAGACAACAGCTCCACGCTGCTCTGCTGTGCCCTCGGGCGATCAAACAGCCCTGAGAGCAAACAGGAACCGCAGCTGCGGGAATCAAAGGACTCCCTAGCCAAACAGGGGGTAGGCAAGGGAGGGGCTTTCTCAAGGTGAGGTGACACTATGCAAATAGAGGCACCCTTCCTTTGTTTTTTTGTTCAGGATGTTTGAGCATCAGTAGAGGAGAAAACTTGGGGCTGATGCAATTTGTATTCGCCGGATGGAGAAACAACAGGGGACCACGGCTAGAAAGATTTTGTTTCCTATTTGGTGTTATTGTATGTGTATTTATGTTTATACTTGTGTTCTTATTTTGTTCTGGAAACAGTTTATGGTATCTCGGATATATGGCCAGCCCAGAAGGTATTTAGCCATGCAATATGAAAAATAGAGACGTTTAGTGAAGATGATACAAGATACAAGAACTATTGTACAAAAGACAATGATACCTCAGTCCCCTTCAAAGTAGGTACCTTGGGACCTCACACAGTTCTCCCAATTGCCATCAGCTGCCATGTTGTATTTTCCTGAATCTTATCGACGGTCTGAAAATCTGTTCCCTTTCAAAAGTGATTTTAATTTTGGGAAAAGCCAGAAGTCACAGAGCACAAAACCTGGGCTGTAGGGGGCTGAGTCACCTGGGTGATTTGATGTTTGGCAAAAAAACTCTGCATGAGACATGATGCATGAGCGGGCTCGTTGTCTGATGAAGTTGCCAATCATCAGTTGCCCATAGCTGTGGCCTTCTGAATCATCCGAATAGTTTCTGTGTGGGAGTGTTCAAGCTTAATGCAAAAATTGGATGCAGATTCGTTGCTCCACTCGCTCAGTCATTTTGAATGTAACAGCCACATGGTACACATGCTCACTCAATGGCATCTACCACCCCCACTGACTAGTACAGTGAAGTCGTCATTGTTCATGCATGCATATTCCAGTCCACTCTCCTTGGCTGCCAGTGACGTCGATGTGGCACAAACCATTCTCGTTATATTAACAATGGCTAGACTTTTTCTGGACAGGTGTTATGTGTACACACATACATACACATATACATATATGTGTATATATACACACATATATATGTATACATCTTGGTTAAGACCTCCTAGATTATCTTTTTAAAATTTTTTTCCAGTTTTATTGAGATATAATTGATATAACATCATATTAATTTTAGTTGTACAACATAATGATTTAATATATGTTCATATTGAGAAATGATCACCACAAGTTTAGTTAACATTCATCACCTCATAGTTATAGTTTTTTTCTTTGTGATGAGAACTTTTAAGATCTATTCACTTACCAACTTTCAAGTACGTGATACAGTATTATTGTTAACTATTGTCACCATGCTTTACATTACTTTCCCAGGAATTATCTCTTTTATAACTGGAAGTTTCTACCTTTTTCCCACTTCTACCCCCAAGCTCTGGCAACCACCAATTCATTCTCTATGAGTTTGTTTTTTTCAATTTCACATCTAAGTGAAAAACTACAGTATTTGTTTTTCTCTGTCTGATTTATGTCGCTTATAATAATGTCCTGAAGATCTGTCCATGTTGTTTGAAATGGCAGGATTCCCTTCTTTTTATGGCTGAATAATATTCCATTGTATATATAGTATATACTGCATTTTTTCTTTATTCATCTGTTGATGGACACTTAGGTCATTTCCATGTGTGGGCTATTGTCAATGATGCTGTGATGAATGTGGGGGCGCAGACACATCTTTGAGATAGTGACTTCATTGCTTTGATTATGTATCCGGAAGCGGGGTTGCTGAGTTGCATGGGAGTTCTAGTTTTAATTTTTGAGGAACCTCCTCCTCCTGTTTTCTGAAGTGGTGGTTCCAATTTCTGTTGGCACCATCAGCACCCAAAGATTCCCTTTTCTCACATCTGTGTCAACACTAGTCACCTCTTGTCTATTTGATGATGGCTATTCCAACAGGCAAGAGGTTTTATCTCATTTTGATTTGCCGTTTTGATTTGCAGATTATCTTTCACAGGTAGAACCACGCAATATTTTAGAGTACTTTTCTTAATAATGGAGTTAATCAGAAACAACTGTGTTAATGGCACTCACATTCTTTCTGAAAGTTGTTTCTGTTGGTCAAAATGAAATCTCGATTTTGCAGATACTAAGAGGAAATGTGTTAGTACAATTCATCTTTCACAAAGTAGTTAATAATTAAACTAAAAAAAATACGTCCATGTAGACTCTTGTGAATGATTGCTTTTAGAGGTAGGAAGTAATTTTCTGTAACTCTATACAACTTAACTTTCAGAGTAACACTACAGAAGATACAAAAATGAATAGACAGCAGAAGGGACAATTCGTTGCTTCTAGTAAGTAGCGCTTACACTATTTCCATGGTTTAACCATTTACTTGGCCTGCCAACTTCTGGCATATTGTGTAGTCCCGACAGATTGACAACATCACCAACATTTAGTCACAGGACTCAAAATATTGAAACTGTAATGAGATTTGGTATAGGAACGATTCGACAGGTGGGCACTAAAGCATAAAGAGTAGAGAATTCCTGGCTTCCTGTTTTCAGCCCTT
Organism: Mormoops blainvillei; assembly: GCA_004026545.1. Lineage (NCBI taxonomy): Eukaryota > Metazoa > Chordata > Mammalia > Chiroptera > Mormoopidae > Mormoops > Mormoops blainvillei. Next base: position 123,050 of record PVJD01004985.1, read on the forward strand.
CAAGGTATGGCCACAGAATCATCCTCAGCTACAACTGTGCTCATATTCTGCCTCAGCCCTATCAGCTTACAGGGGGTTTCTGGGCCACGACACCTTAAATGATTGCATGTGAACTGTAATTATGAAGATACACCTCTGGGTTAGTTCTGAAAACGACTGTACCTCCAACTCCAAATACCCTGGCAGCGTTAAAGTATTGTTGCCTGTGCTTCCTTCCCAATGTAATTATTTTGGCTGGGACACCCAGTGACGGTGAAGATGAGTGTGGGCACGAGTACGTGCCTTCGGAATGAGAGTTTGTGCTTGAGGCTTAGCAGAACACTGGGGATAAAGAGAAGAGAATGTGGTGCACACTGTGTGGCCGTTGCTGGAAAGAAGCTCTAGGCCTGTGCTAGGCTCATGGAAGTCAGTGATTTTGAGGTGAGGGGCAGAGTCAGGACCAGTGACTGACTTAGTGGGTAGCAGTGCGGGCTTAAGTCAAAGGGCCGGCTTCGTCCTTGCCTCCCATGGTCACGGGTGCTTGCCCCCCGTCATTTGCTTTAGTCCCCCTGGCACATGATTGACACCTATTTACTGTCCAGTTTAGTATATTGCCATGCATACCCGCCCGGGCCTCCTCAATGGGTTGTAAGCTACCCTGCGGTAGGGTGACAACAGTGACACACGCCTCTTTGTGACTTTGTAATCCTGTTACATGGAGCCTCGCGCATAGCTGGTGCTCACAGAGAGTTTGGTGATTAATCTTTTGTACCGCGGGCAGCAAAAATGGCTTTCCACGTGTGAACGGTGAAAATAGTTACAGATCCCCAGTTTGAATCTCTAAAATAACCTGGGAATCATCGAGTATCTGATTGTCTCATATGTCCCTTTTAGTTCCCCCTTGATGTCAAAATAAAGCTGATTTTTCTTGTGTATATGTGCTGGTTTATTTAAGTAAAGGGTATTGTTGCATCTGAAACTAAAAGAATGGAAATCCTGGAATGTTTTAGGGACTCCCGGGTTCAACATTAGTAAAGCATGCACCGCTACTGAGCCCCGAGAGAAAAATAAATGTTTCAGCTTCGAAAACTGTCTGTTAAACAGAGACAGGTGGATCATGTTTACAAGGGATGTGACACTGTAAACTCAGCTGAAGCAACCCATCCAGATGTGCAGTGATCTGAAGCTGTGAACCTGGAGAACCCTGTCACAGGTTTCATGGGTGATTTTTGCTTGTGAGTGTTTGTCTAAACACCTTAGCAACCGAGTGGATGGGCCAATTCTCAACAACAACACACAGATGAGAGACCATTATCTAATCAACTCCCATCAAACCAGTCAGTGGTAAAACAGCACTTCCCAGAAACACTTATTACAGATAACATTTTGGTTGTT